>JAADVR010000250.1:0-42579 GCA_023335855.1 Pythium scleroteichum
AACTACGCCGACTTTGCCGGCTGGGAGATCCCGGCCGTGGCCATGAACGTCATCAACTTTGGCTTTTTGCCCGACATGGTCGGCCGCATGCGCGCCGCCTTCCCGTAGCCGTCCATTCCTATTAAAAACCCCATACAGAACCCTGTTGATCTGCTCGCATATCGGAGTCCGATATGCGAGCAGATCATCTCCGATAATCGGAGACCATTGGAGAGGCATGGCTACATTTTCAGAATTAGCCTGGGCTAGCTTTCTGCTCAGTGTATCCCCCCATGCCCTGTCCCCCCATTGCCCTCCATGACTCCCGACTCGCCTCGCGACCTGCTCGTGTGGCGCAGCGCGCGCCTCGCCGCGTCGCTCGCCGCCTGCTGCTCGCTCGCCGCGTCGTCGCTGCGCGTGCGCGTCATCGCTCGTCGCGCGGCCGCGGGGCTCGTCTGTCTCGAGTGGCGCTGCCTCTCGTCCCCGACGGCCTCGCACTCCAAGTGGCTCGACGCGTCGGCCGTGACGCCCGTCGCCGCGACGGCCCACGCGAACCTCGCGCTCGGCCGCGGCGCGCACGAGCCGCCCTTTGAAGACACCAACGACGCGCAGCTGCGACTCTACGAGAGCCCTCGGCTCGGGCGCGTGGTCGCGGCCATGCGAGAGATCCCGCTCGGAGCCTGCGCGATGCAGGCCACGGCCTTCGCCGTGGTCGTGGCCGAGCGCGCGGCCACGCGGCACTGCCACTGGTGCTTGGCGCAGCTCACGCGCAGGGCGTTCCGCTGCGGCGCGTGCGAGTTCGCGCTCTACTGCTCGCGCGAGTGTCTCGCCACGGACGCCGTGCTCCACGACCCTCAGTGCGAGACGCTGCGCGTGCTGCAGACGGCGCCGGCCGCGTGGGGCGACAACGAGACGCTGCGACTCGCGCTCGCCGTGCTGCGCATGGAGGTGTTCGTGCAGAACACGCAGGCGCTGGCCGGACTCACCGTGCCTCGCACGAATAACGGAGACCTTGGTCAGGGCCAGGCAGCGGCGCTAGACCAGGCCGCGCGGCTGCTGCGGCGAAGCCTCAAGAAGGCCACGTCGACGGTGCTCGCGAGCGTGTCCCGCGCCCACATCCGCGAGACGATCCAGCGCGTGCAGAGCAACTCGCACCCGGTGCTTGTGAACGGCACGACGGGCGTCTGCGGGCTCGGCGTCTTCCCGGAGGCCGCCATGACGCTCAACCACTCGTGCTCGCCCAACGTCGTGGCGAGCTTCGACGCCAAGACGCGGTCGCTCAAGTTCCACGCCGTGCGAGCCATCGCGGCGAACGAGCTGCTCGAGTACTCGTACCTGAGCGACCTCACCGTGTCGGCGTCCAGACGGCAGCAGACGCTGCGCGGCGCGTTCGGCTTTGACTGCGAGTGCGCGAGGTGCTTCCCGAGCGAGGCCATGGGAACCGCCTCGAGCGAAGAGGAAGACGAGCTGCTGCAGCGGCTCGTGGAACTCAGTTCCCAGCACGACTTCCAGACCGTGCGAGCCAAGCTAGTAGCTCTCGAATCGCGCCACGCGAGCCTGCTGCAGAGCTGTCCGGACGTCGAGTTTTCGCTCAAGATGCTCGAGCTGCGATGCGCGACCCAGACGAACGACTGGGAGCGCGTGCTCGCGACCGCCACGAGGCTGCTGGCGCTGTGGGAGACGCAGGACTTGCCTGCTTACTACCACACGACCGAGACGTTCCACCAGCAGATCGCCGTGGCCGCGACGCGACTCGGAGACCTCGCGCGAGCCGAGCAAGCGACGAGCCGCGTGCGCGAGATCCAACGCGTCTGCGGCTTCCACGAGGCGAGTACAGTTTCGACGTAATATTCAGTCATCTTCAGCACGACTAACTAGACCCTAGTACGACCATCCCACACGCATGGGTTATACACTTGCTCTTCTTCTTCTCTTCGATCTCTCCCGTCTATGAGGCTTGGTTCGAATGCATCACACTACCGATAGTGGGTGGCCGCCGGCCACCACGAGCTCCACTTTGACCTTGTCCACGACCGACGGGGACTGCGCACTCAGTCGCAGCGAGCTCTCGGTCGGCGACTCGGCGGAAGGCACGGCCGCGACGACGGGCTCGCCGAGCTTGAGGTCTTCCACGTCCACGACCTGCTCCACGAGCACGCCGTCTTCGTCCTCGTCGTCCTTGTTGGACGCGTTCGACGAGCTCAGCGACGACACGGCCGAGTACTCAAAGTCGGTCGCCTGGTGCGGCCGCAAGAGGCTGATATCAAAGTGCGACTCGTGGCTCGCCAGCAGGCGGTCGACGACTTCTTCGCCGTCGGCGGCCTTCGCGGCGGCGAGCGATGGGTCCTCGACGCGGTCGCCGGCCTCGCTGTCCGTGTCGGTGTGCAGGCCGTCTTCCAGATCGAAGATCCGAAGCCCCGCGTCTTCCGAGGGGCTCTCGGCGTCCGGTTCCAGATCCACGTCCATCGCGTCCAGGTGGTTGTACTCGAAGTCGTTGAAGAGATCGTCCGTCGTGCTCTTGACCGAAGCCGGCGTGTCCACGGGCACTTCGAGCGTGTTCATGAACGTGTCGAAAATGTCCGACACCGAGTACTCCTTGGCGTGGGACTTCATGAGCTCGTCCTGGCCTTCGAACTTGACTTCCTTGCGGTCCACGGCCTCCCAGTCGACGCCCATGAACCACGGGTGGCGCTTGATGTCCTCGAAGCCGCGCGCGCCCGAGCCGAGACGGTCGTCCTCGTCCTTGGTCAGCAGGCGAGCGACAAAGTCCTTGGCGTCCTCGGTGAAGCGCGGCGAGAACTTGAGGTCGACGTTCGTGATCCGCTCCTTGATGAGCTTGTTGGTCTTGGCGTTGAACGGCGTGCGGCCGTCGATCATCTCGTAGACCATGACGCCGAGCGCCCACCAGTCCACGAGCCGCGAGTATGACTTGCCCGTGAACACCTCGGGCGCCATCATCTGGTACGTGCCCACGAACGTGGACGTGCGGCCGTTGTTGACCATGTTCTCCTTGGACATGCCGAAGTCCGTGAGCGCGACGTGGCCGTCCGAGCCCACGAGCACGTTCTCGAGCTTGAGGTCTCGGTAGATGATGTCCTTCTCGTGGAGGTGGTTGATCGCGAGCGCGACCTCGGCGGCGTAGAGCCGCGTGCGGTCCTCGGGGAACCGCCGCGCGAGCCGCATCTGGTCGAGCAGGTTGCCGCCCGGGTAGTACGGCGAGAGCAGGTAGAGCTTGGCCTCGTTCTGGAAGGCGTAGGCGAGCGTGGCCACGTACGGGTGCTTGATGAGGTGCAAGATGCGGCGCTCGGCGTTGGTGGCCTCGACGAGCCCGCGCTGGATCACGAGCTTCTTCTTGATGGCCTTCATGGCGTAGAACGCGCCTTCGTCCGAGCCGTGTTTCTTGCGCACGAGCTTGACGCGGCCGCAGGCGCCGCGGCCGATGAGCTTGATGATCTCAAAATCCGAGAGCGACACGGTCTCGTTGTCGCTCGGCTGGATGAACACGGACTGGCGGTCGATGACGTCGCCGCCCGTGGGGGACTTGTGCTTCTTGGCGCTCTTGTGCTTGCGGCGCGGGTCGATGAGACACGGCAGCGCCTGGCACAGCGAGCAGACGCGCCAGCTGCCAAAGCTCGCGACGAACTTGTCCTCGCAGCACCGCGAGCAGTACTTGACCTGGCACCAGGAGCACTGGATGCGGCGGTTGAGCACGCCGAGCTTGCGGTGGCAGATGCCGCACGCGTGGATCTTCTGGTCGTTGACCGAGACACCGGCGGCCTCGCCCGAGCGCGCGGCGAACGAGCCAAAGACCGAGCTCATGACCATCTCGAGCGCCCAGGCGCCGCTGCTGCCGCCCACGTTGAGCGGCACGGCGCCGGCCGAGATGCACACACAGCCGTGGCGCGCCTCGGCCTTGGGGATCTTGCAGCCGACGTCGATCTCGCTCGAGAGGATCCAGGCCGTGGCGCGGCGCGCGAGCATGCGGCGTGCAAAGTACGTGTCGCTGTCGCTGACGTAGTGGCTCGGCTCCACGAGCGCGAGCGCCTTGAGCCGGTCCTGCATCACGCCCTGGCCGTTGTCGTAGCTGAGCAAGTGCTTGACGAGCTGCGAGCCGCGCGAGTAGGCGATCACGAAGACGTCGCTCTCGAGCGGCGCCACGAGCGTGTCCCAGGCCTGCTCGACGTGGTTTTTCGGGTGGCAAAACTGCGCGGCCGGGTTCATGATGACCACGCCGTAGTTTTCCTGGAGCGCCTTCTTGAGGTAGGCGAGCATGGCGCCGCTCGTGTCGCCCGAGCCGTCCTGCTGCATGCAGATGCTGCGCGACCAGATGCCGGCCTCGCGGTACGGCACGATCACGAGCAGGCGCTGCTTGGTGGCGTACTGCGGCGACACGAAGACCGTGCCGCGCGAGCAGTCCGGACACGAGTGCGCCGACGACGTGCTGCTGGCCTCGGACGCCGAGCGCGGCGCCGAGAGCTCGCCCAGCGCATTGGACGAGACCGGGTCCTCGGGACTGGACGGCACGGCCGAGCCCGAGGCGCGGCGCGTGAAGAGGAAGTTGGCGTCCTGCAGCGACGAGCCGAGCAGCACGCTGGCGCGCATGCCCGTCTGCGTCGTGGACTCGTCGGCTTCTTCCTGGGTCGAGACCACGATCTCTTTAAAGCCGAGCTCGTCGCGCAGCTGCTTCTGGATCTGCTGGATCAGGCGGTCGACGAGCGCGCACTTTTCCTCCATGGACGACTCGCGGTGCATCGAGTTGCTGCTGCGCATGGACGAGCGGCGCGTGAGCGACGAGACGATCTGCGGCGGATGCATGTTGGACATCATCTTGCGCTTGAAGGACGAGGAGGCCTCGTCGAGCCACGACGACCGGCGACCTATGGTGGATGCGGGGCGCCGCCGGACCGGATCCAGACGGCCGGACGACGGGCGGGAGGGGACGGGACCGCTGGAGGGTTCTGGGTACGGGGATGCGAGGCGCGCCGTCCGGAAGGGCTCGGGCGAGGACGCAACGCGTGGAGACTAAACGCGTTTTCTTTTCTTTCCTTTCTTTGTTGGCGGGGCGGCGAGAAGGAGCCGAGGAGGAGCCGAGGAGGCACACGCTTGGCGAGGCACGGGGCGGATGGAGACGCGGTCGCGGCGGGGGCGTCCGGTGGAATGCGGGTGATCGGCGACGGCGGCGCTTGTAGCTCCACCAGCTGCTCTCCCCGTTGATTCAAAATGGAAGGGGAAACTCATTGCGTCGCGGACCTCACCACCGCTCTCTCTCACGGCTTGGCCGCTCACCTCCTCACTCCGCAGCTGTTGAGCCCCACCCCCAACGCAGACTCGGCTCTGTAACAAAGACGAGAGAGTCAGGTCTCGAAAAGGGCTAGGGATGAAGGTAATTCCATGATCTAAGCACTTATATTGGCTAAAACAAAGGCGGGAGATGGGGGCGCGGTCTCCAAAATTCGAAACTGATTGGATATAATTCCAAAAGAGTGGGACGTTTCAGCGGAAAAAAAGAACGTCCCTTCCAATCTTCCTGTTTTGCACCGGTCAAGAAAACACATCAGTCAAACTCGAGTCTCCGCCGTGCACAAATTGGAAAATCAGACCAAAACTGGGTGGCGAAAACCGCTGGATTCCTTTCGTTACAGGTTCTGTGGACTGCGAATGCAATGGCATTTTGGTTCTCGCATCCGACAGGAATTGTTCCGTGCGTGGGCAGGATGTTTTTCTCTTCGTCCACCGTCACACTATCGATTACAGCATCTGGATTTTCAGCCATCATCAGGACCTTGACGTACGTGGCGCAAGATTTCGTCCAGTGCGAGTCCGCCATCGGATTCCGGACATGCGTAATCACGAATTACGTATGGAGCATTCGCTTGTCGACGAAAGCCTCGCGAGAACATTGCCCTCCGCGATCTCGATCACGGGAGTGTGGTTGGGACAGCACGGCAGACCGTCTCATCGAATATTTGTCTCCCATCTCCAATCCACTCCGTTCTGTTCTCAAGAGAACTGGAGTCAAGATCCAGACCCGAAAGAGAAACGAAGTCGACAGAAAAATGAAACTGATGAGCCAACCAGGCGAGTGATCTGTTCCCTCAAGGGGCAAAATGGCGTCCGATTGCACTCTTTTGGATGTTGTCCAGAACACCAAGAAACCTGGAAAGACTCTTATCCAGCTGCAACATAAATGTTGCAGCAAGGTGTCAAGCGATCCTTACGGTATCCAAAGGATACCTTATTCGATGAGCAACTGCGTCCGAGATGGGGACAGCACCACCGATGAGACATCATGGGATCAGTGCTAACAGCGTGCACTGACTCGAAGCTCCATGCCTCTGTCGCAAAATGCGTCTTCTTGGATGACTCGCGCGTGTCTGAGTTGCTGTGGGACAGGTTGACTCTCCGGACGATCCTTCCTCTGCCCTCGCAACGAATCTGATAATCCAGACCCGTCCGGATCGCTTCAGACTTGAAGTCTGGGGGACTATTAACGAGAGTCTAATTTCTTTAGTCTCCAGCCTGGGAAGCCGGCGGAGGTAGTGATGACACCCATGCGTCATCCCGATCTGAGAACGAGCGTCAAGGTCGCCTTACGACTCAGGAACTCGAGCACCTAGATGATCTCTGTCCAGCAGTTCTTTGGAGTCACCTCTAGTACGTACTGGATGTGGCTAGAGTACTCACGGATCGTGTTTTCATCGAAACTGTACCCCGGTGGTCTCGCTCTTACCTCAGGCCAAAGTTAGACCAGCGGCCTTACCTTCGGTCTAACCCGCCCTGCTCATTCTCTTGGCGTTGAATATTTTGGTCTCATTAGTCGACGGCGTGATGCGGAGACTCACCAGGTCGTCCGGCGATTCTTGGAGTCGGCGTCGTGACTGTCAGTCTCGTCGACCCACGTGAGAGACAAGGACGGGGATGGGAGTGGCCTGAGCGCGATGGAGACGGTGCGTCGCACTGGCCCACCACTTCGCAGCCCGTCGAGCTGCTCGGCTTTCGTCGCGACCGAGTCAGCTCTTGCGTGGTGACGCTGAACAAGTCTCCACCATTATTGACAACCGCGACACACCGCAACCTGCCGATGTTTCGTCCACTCTTTTTCACTTCTGCACAGTGAGAGACCTCGAGCTGCTGTGGAGTCGGACCACGCTCCGTTGCGGTTGCAGTGTGGCCTCGTCTGTAGAGTTAACTATGCAGAACGCGCTCGGAGCTTCGCGAACTGCACTAACTTGGCACGTTCACATGCAGTGAGGATTGCCACCATGAGGGCCACCGTGAGCTGGGAAATGCTCTCCTTGAACTGGAGTAATAGCCGCTATGCCACTGGTTGAGCGGCTCGGATCCATCCAGTCGACATCATCATACTCAAACTTGCATGGCAGTTTGCCAACTGGTGGCAACTACTAGTTTTCAATTGTTCTTCGCACTTCAAACGACGGAGCAGGTGGGAGTGCGTTCCTGGGTATGTCGTCCATCGAACCAGCAGGCGGAATCACATACCGAGCCAAGCTGCAGTAGCCCACGAACACCCTACACGCCTTTCTCGCAGCTAAGAGTTCGGGCTCTGACTTCAAGACCAACGATTGGCACGATTCGAGATCCGGACAAATCGCAATATAAATTGGGGGCTCGGTATCTTCTTGAAAGAAGACTACGTTTAGTCTCTCCAGCTCCTTGTCGTCGATTTCTTGTTCTCCAGCAATAGTCGTCTGAAGATACGCGACACTGCTCATTTTGTCAGATGTGGGCTGTAGCTTCACAATGCTGATAACATCCAGGAAATCATAGGAGGTATGAAACCAGTATGTAAGACTCTCGTCGTCTTTCCATTGCTTCAAGTGGCTTTCGTGATCGCTTGCCATTCCGCAGCAAATTGCCCCGCCGTTTCTCAAGTTCACCTGCTTCCATTCGACGTGTCGCGGTTCGTTCGGTATTCGTCTCATGGGTGGATCATATTCCGATATGTGAGCTTTAACGTCATGTCGGCGGCAACGCAGTGTACATAAATCTCGAAAGCAGTTCCCGCGAGTGATATGTATCCAGCGTCTCGTGCCCATTCGTAGATAAGGAAGAGCACATCGGAACGGAGCCTCACCGAAAGAGAAAGCACAGCATATTCCGAGTCCATGACTCGCTCCCAATACCGTCTTGCGACAAACTGATTTGTGTCATCGACATCGTTGATTAACGGATGGTAGAATCGATTCACTTGAGACACACTGGAGTCGTTTGAGAGCAGATTTGACACGTCCTCATCGATTGCACTGCGTATGTCTTCCGATGTTGCAAGTGTGAACTGACCCACGCTTCCACCAGAGTAATAGAACCGTTCATCCATATTCCCACTGGACAGCGTGTAAATGAGGTCTCCGACTAAAAACAGGTCCTTCTTCGTCCAACACGGCAAGAGGCAGCAGTACGCATCAACTCGTTCTCGAGTATATCCAACAATAGTCGTACGTCCGATATCCCCTGTTGGCGGATGAGCTCTTTATATACGTTGACAGCAATTGGCATTATGCATCTCTGCACAGCAAATTGCACGACCTTGCCATCTTCGTAACCCAGGTAAAACAGGCAGTCGTCCTGTTCAATACAATTGTCGGCACACCAGCACATCCTTCTTGTGCTTGAACAAGGCATAAAAAGCAATCAAGCACAGCAGCGTCGACTTCCCAATGCCAGGAGATCTAATCAGGATGCTTTTTTTGTTCGCACGAGAATTCATGTCCCCAGGAGTAGACTTTCGAAACCACCCATCAACAAGAATGGACACGACCTGCTCGTCTTCCAACCGCCAAAAGATTTCCCCGATGCTGGTGCACCCGCCCAAGCTACCCATAAACCTCCAGATCGAAGGGATCTCGTGCTCAGTGTCGGCCGCCCATTCTGTCAGTGAAATGCATTCTTCCGCGTACTTGTTCGGCTCGTTCAAGACAGTGGCGATTGAAATTGCAGCTAGTGATGGCACTGCACGAGGAATAACATGCTGCATCGGAACTACCACGACGAATGCTTCTTCCGCAGATGCACCACGAACACCAATTAGCGATCGCGAATCCAGAGCCTCGGCATCCTTTTCGTCGTAGGCTACTCTGGTGGCGAAAATATCCAATTGGTTGGCCTCCACGCCAGCCAGAATGTCCGGTTCTTTGCTGCGATAGTTACTGCGAATCTTGTTGCGGAGGTCCTCGATATCCTTGACACCGTCTGATAACACAGATGACGGCGTGTGGCCCACGAATGCGCCGCGAGTCGCTGAATCGACCAAACGAAACCACACTTTCCGCGCCATCCCTTCTCTCTAGTCGCGATGCAACCTCCTTGTGGATCTTGATGTCAGTCGATTTCCTCTGCACGTTGCTACCTCGCGCGATCCGGCTTTCCTGCTTGGCTCACTTGCTTGTGATCGATGTGCTCACGATCTTCTGCACCGAGTGACGACATCGAGTCCAAGTTCCGAATGGAATCGAGCCGCTCCATCGCGTGCCCACTCTCGCGTGAAGACTCCCGGTCTGTCTCCTCGCAAAATGACACAAAAACCTCAATGCGAGAATGTTTGGATCGCTTCAAATTGAAGTAAACTGTATGGGACTAGCCATAGTCCAAGTGTCGGAGGTGTGGTGATGACACCGATGCGTCATCCCGATTCTAGAACGAACGAGTAACGAGATCACGATCATCTTGCGGCACGAGCGAGACCCCGCTGGCGACAGAGGAACTCGAGCACTTGGCAAATCTCCGTACGGCAGTCCTGCGGTGCCACTTCCAGCGCGTGCTCGAGGTCCAGCAGCACTCGCTGACCGCGTTTTCGCCGGAGCTGTTGTCGGTGGTCTCGGTCCAAACGGAGATCCGACTCATTTCGCTGGCGGTGGCACTTGGTCTCACTAGTCGGCGACATAATGTGAAGGTTTGCCAGGTCGTCCGGCGAGAGATCGGCGTAGCGACGCAGCTCCTGTAGCAATGCGTCTGCACCTGAGTCCTCGTCGATCTCGTCAGTTCTGTCGACCCACGAGAGCGACGAATGCGGAGATGACAGTGGACTGGCTGAAGGCGGGGACGGTGCGTCGCACTGCACGAACACTTCGAGGGCGTCGAAGAGCGATGCTCGCAGTCCGTCGAGCTGCTCGGCTTTCGTCGCGACCGAGCTCTCGAGCTCTTGCTTGAGATGCGTCACGCCCTGCAGCAAACTATTTTCCTTCTCGCGCTGGACCTGCTGTAGCTGCCGGTGGGCCTGGGATAGGTCGAAGAGCTTGGTGCGCTGCAGCGTGAGCTCCGTATCGAGCTCCGAGACCTTGGTCTTGTATGCGCGGATCACATCTTGCTTCTGCAGTACACGACGCTTGAGTGTCTTGACCTGTGCGGCGAGCATGTCCACGGCAGCCGTCGCATTTACTGTTGCTGGATTTCTGCCGTCACCTAGCACGGCCGCCGCGACTGCCGCATCGGATATTTTGGTCTTGAAGGCGGTCTCGGCGGTTTCTTTTAGCGCACTCTTCAGTTCCTTAAGCTGGTCGCGAAGCCGCCCGTTGTCGAGCCGTAGGGCCTTGACTCGCGACTGTAGCTCACCGATCTGTTCCGCTCTCTTGTCGACTTCAGCTCGTAACTCTGAGTTGGCGTCACGGCAGACTGTCCACTGTTGGCGAAGCTCTTGCACTTGCACCACTTGATCTCTCTGCTTAAGTTGCGTGACTGCAAAACTCTTCTCGATAATCTCTAGCTCAGCGACCCGTACCAAGCTTTGATCAAGCGCCTTTTGATACTCGCCGCATTTGGCCTTTTGTCGCACGAGGAGCTCTGTCTTCCGCTGGAGTGCACTTCGTAAGCGAGCGACTTCGCCGTCATTTGTTTTGAACGCGTCCTGGCACCGTTTCAAATCTCCACACGCCTCCGCTAGTCGAGATGTCAGCGTTGCGTTTTGTGACTTCAAATTGGTGATCTCAACTTTCATCTGTCCTTGCTTAGCTAGCAGCACGGACTCTTTCGACATCCGCTCCTTGACTTCGGCTTTGAGCCCCTGCATCTGGACCTCGAGGTGAGCCATCATCTCTTCAAACGATTTGTTCTTGAGATTCGTCGCTCGCAGTGACAGTTCCAGTTTCACTGCTCGGACTCGCCAAGTTTCTGCCTGAAGTTGAGAATGTACCTGGACTCCGAGATTTCCTACTTCCAGTGATGAGCCGACAGCCGTTTCCTGCGCTTCATCGACTTTCTTGTCTCGTGCGTGTCGAGTCTTTGGCGTCAGTAACTTCTTCGTTTCCATGGTGCTCGATGGTACGGCTGAGGCTGACACTACGCGGTTGGATACGGCGACGATGGTATCGTAGATATCTCGAGCTGTCAGTACCTCGTCTGTCGGCCCGGTAACATCGACCAATCGTGAACTTTCTTCCACACACGCAACCAAAAACGCGATTCTCTTGTCGGCTTCTTGCTTTTCATCCTCACTCGCCGCCTGGAGCTCCACGAACTCTTGCTGGAGTGCTTCATGGGAGACTTTGACCTCCTCCACTAGCTGTCGAAGTTCAGCTTTCTCGACCTCGAGAGCTGTCCGTTCAGACTCGAACGCCTTGTCTCTTTCTTTCTGCTCCTGATCACGGGAAGCACGCAGTTTCTCCGAAGCTCGTCGCTCTGCCTCGAGTTCATTTTGCAACATCACGAGCTGTGTCTCGAGTGACTGATATTCCGGCAGTTGTTGCAATCGAACCAATTCGACGTACTCATCAGTCTCAGTGGCGCACGTCCTCGTGCCTCGCGCTTCTTTCAGAGCTGCCTCCCGCTCAATCTGCTGGAGTTTGTGTTGGAGGTCTCGGTTCTCATGACATAGACGCTCTTTATCGCGTTCAATGGACGCAAGACTTTGATTTACCTTCGTCATGTACTCATCCAGTTGTTTGTTTTGCTCTTGAAGTCGACTTGCCTGTTGCGACTCAAGTGTTGCTTGCAGCCGCCCAACCTCTTGCTTGACCTTGTCTCGGCTCTTCTGGAGCTGAGTACATCTCTCCTTGACTTCACATAACTCGCGTGCGAGCTCTCCGTTCTCGTTTTCTTTCAAGGCCAGCATTTGATTTGCTCGGTCAAGTTCCAATTGGAGATCTCGGACCTCTTGAGACCGGTTACCAGCACTGTGGCAATGGCTCAACTGACTTGATAGAGCTGCATTTGAGCTCAAGACTTCTTCAACCTGCTTGCGCAAACTCTCTTGCTCCTTGGTGTCCTTGCGGTTCTGCGTCCGCGCTTCATCTAGCTGTCGGTTGAGCTCCTCCTTCTGCGATGTAAGCTCGTGGATGCGCACCAGTGAGGCCTCGAGCTGCTGTTGAATTTTGTTGAGCTGCCGAAGTGGCAGCGCACTGTCAGCACCGCTTGCCATCGAGGTCGCGTCCTCGGCAGTAGGGCTCGGTTTCGACTCATCAATTGGTTGAGACTCAGGCGACCTTTCAACATGTAACACCACAATACCCAGGTCGGCTTGGACTCGTTTTGAGTGTTGCGCTCTTCGTCTGTCTCGAGAACTAATTTGAGTGGATGAATCAGCAGTTGATCCGCTGAGTGTGATGGTTGACGTGTCCTTCATTTGTATCAACTTTGGTTTCGGCACAACGTCCCCACACGCTCTGCAGCTTTGTGACTCGAGCAAACGGGCTTCAAGTGTTCGGATCTTGGCAAGAAGCCGGAGGTGACGTGATGAAGTCTCGGAAGGTGACTCATTCGAAGTCGATGGTGATGGCCATGATGCGGCATCTTGGAGTAGTTGAAGCTGGATACTGAGCGATTCGTAATGATCAAGGAGGATCCCGTACGAGATTAGGATTCCTTGCGTTCGGCCTCCGTCAGCATGAACGTCTTTCGTGGCTGTACTGGATCCTCGGATGGTTCGCTCCCACGTCTGGAATGCCTCGCGAGCTTGCGCATGATATTCGTTGAGCTTGTTGACCAACTGGTCCATTGTCGATGATTGTGTGCTGTCCTTTCCAGCATCGCTGCTGTTATGTTTGTCCTGCTTTTCTTCACGCTGTTGATCGAGGTACATGATGCGACTATGTGCCTTCTCCAGCTCTAGCCACAGGTCTTCATTTTGGCTCTCTAAGTAGCGTTGATAATATCGATCAGCAGATCCTCGTGAAGCGTCGACCTCGTCAACATCAAGTTGAACTAGTCTCTGAACCGACTCGAATACTGCACAAGACTGGCTTTTGGTGCGGAGACTCGCAGATGCTTGCTCGAGTTGTTGGTATTGCAACTTCAACTGCTCGATCTCTTCTTCCTTTTCATTGAGTCGGCATTTTAGACGGAGACACTCCTTTTCCAGTCGAAAGTATTCAACAACGGCGTGTTGTGAAGTGCTTGACGGAAGAAACCGTTTGAAGTCAGACTCTCTTAAACGTTGCAGTTCACCATTCAGCTCAGCGATGTGAAGTTTCGTGGAGGATGAAGCAGTTTGCGGTTCGTTTGTCGTGCATTCCCCATCAGCAAATCGAACTTCACGCTGTTTGAAATCGTTTGCTGACGAAAGGGCAACAACTGCTCTGTTTGCAATGTCAAGTTGCTCCTTTCTCAGTAACAGTTCTTGCTCGAGAGCGAGTACACGGCGGTCAGTCTCGATTGATTCAATACCACACGTCTGCGTGTCAGCGATCTGCTGGGCTTCACTTGCCATTATCTTGATCTGCGTTTGTAAGGCAGTATTGGCCTGACTCAATCGGTGAACTTCGTCAACGAGGTGTTCAGCACGAGTTGCTTGGATCCTGGCGTGTTCGAGTCGTTCCCGGTGCATTGTTTCCAATTCTTGGACATGGGCAGCTTCCCATTGCATCCATCCAGCGGTGACACTGGGGATCAATGACGTGCATTCTTCCTGGGTACCACTTCGGAGCGCAATCCGAAGCTCCTTGCGCAGCGTCTTTGCCTTTGTCAGGCATTCCTTCTGACCTTTGGCTCGAACTTGTCGCAGAATTCGTCGCAATGTGTGGTGGCACGTGATCTGTCTACACTTCTTAATAGCAGCTGGGCCCGGGGCATTTTCAACGACCTTCCCGACACGATCCTGAGGAGAGGATTCCTGACCTAACGCTGCGCGAATCGCGAGCAGTTCATCTATCAACTGGTCCCGCTCGCTCTCCGTCGCCTCCAACCTGTGCTCCAGATCCAGACAAGGCGTTTTGTACTCTTGGACAGCCAGTGGATTCAGACGACACTGTGACGATGTCTCCATCACTTGAACCGCGTCGCTGAGCTGCTTCTCCACCGCATCGAGATCGAAATCGCCTTTATCTCGTTCTTGCTTCTGCCTCAACTCTGCAAAGAGTTCCGCGTTCGCTCGCTCGGCCGCCTCAAGCTGCATCTGGAGCGCCGCGATCGCCGAGAGCGTCGCCTCCGCGTCTTGAGTCTCGTTACCAACACTGACGAGTTCGTCCGTCTGTGTCGTCGATGACTGCGAGATCGGTTTCTTGGCTATCTCTTGAACCAAACGACTGTCCGTGGAGACACTGGCATCTGTCTGTGTCGCGGACGACGTCGAGACAGATCTCTCCACCACCTTTTCTTGATCTGCCATCCGAGCGGCCTCCGACTCGCCCAGCACCTTCTGGATCCGTTCCAGTTCGTCCAGAAGCACATCGATCTGCTCTTCCTGCTCGCTCACTTTTCTCTGCAGCGCGATCTCGCCCGCACTGCCTCCCACCGCCGCACACTGGGTCTCCTGGCTGCGCGCCCGCCTCGTCGTCTGCGTGGCCACGTCCTGCGTCTCGCGCGTCTCCTCCTCCAGCTCTCGGATGCGCGCGTCCTTGTCGTGGAGCACCGCCAGCACGCGCACGCTCTGGCGCTCGAGCGCGTCGCGCGCATCCTCCAGCGCCGCGTAGAGAGCGTCCACGAACGGAGCGTAGCTGTTCGCGAGCTCCCGGTTCAGCAGCACGTGGTGCGCCGCCTCGAAGCGCCAGAGCGCGTCCAGCGCGCCTCCGCCTTCTCGCGCGTCTGGAGAGTGGCCAGACGCGTCCAGAGAGCCCTCGCGAGCCTCGTGGCCACAGGAATCGCGTCGCGCGGCCATCGTCCCTGTCAGCCCATTAAGGCGGGAGGTTCAAAATTGCTCCTGGGGTTTTCTTTGGATTGGTGTCTGAAACCATAATTTTAGAAATCCAAGTTGAGTAGAATGGTGATAAAGGAGAAGTTGGCGATGGAGCCATGTTGACTCTTGCACACGTCGCAGATTTGAAATCGAGGATCTCGCCCAACCTACGAGCGCTGAGATCGGTGTCGTCTGGAGGAGAAGACCAGGCAGGTCACCAGGTACTTGCGGTCAGACGGAAATGGTCCATCTCCCCGATGGATCGGAGTGCCAATGTTCAGCTCGCTCTATTTCCATCTTTTGCCACATGAAAACTCATCTTGCGAAAGTTGTGATAATACCTTTTATCACATAAAAGACCGTTATGGCTCCCAAGTCTCTTGACTATGTTTGGTGTGCCATGATGGACTCAGTTGGAATCACCTGGAAACGAGACTCGGACTACGCTAACACCTGCCGACGAACACAGATTGCTGCAAACTCCGCAACAAGCACCTGACAGATCTTGGGAGCCATACCTTCCTGTCAGAATGGCTAGTCACCTGCAGGAAAGCGTACAAGGTCGTCCGTCTTGCTTGCGGTGGATTGGCCGAGGGGCTGGTCTGAGAGTCCACACGACACCTCGTTCTCCTTCATATCAACACCAATGAACCGAAGGCGGCGATTGCGTTCGAGATTTCGTGCTAACTCCACGTCTGCAGGGCCAAGTTCAACCTTGACCATAGTCAGCGAGGCGGCTAGCGGGTGGTTCGGATCGCACAGCGCCGTCAACAGGTTCGCGTCCGGACCTTCGCCATCCCATTCGAACGGTGACAACTGGAGTTCACCGCGCGCATGGGTTGTCGACGAGCGGCGACAAATCGCGTAATTCGGACTCTTCGAAACTGAGATCGCGAAGGTCCGGACATCGACTGAGAATGGTCGCAAACGTGGCCGTTGGGAAATCCTTCCGATCATCTGAAATGAACACCGTTGTGAGGCCTTTCCCAACTGAGGCAACGAGATCGCATGCCACCGAGCTTGACGTTCGATTGCACATGAGACCTTGCAACACTGGCACGATGTCGAGACATCTGGTTGGCACGGGCGAGAGTGCGTCCGACGTGGTCCATCGGAGGCCCCAACAAGGAATGACCACCAACGTGCGATCTCCACACCCAGCCACAACGTCGACGACGTGATCAATCTTGGCGATCACAGCTTCGTCACTATCCTCGTCGTCGAGGAACGGATCTGTCGTGAACTCGGTGTCCTTCAGGAGCACAGCCGTCGTCCCGCGCGGCAAGAACACTACTGGCATCATGACCTGGATGAACTCTGGAACGAGCGGCTTGAATGTCTCACACTGGACCATTGCTCTCCACGTTTCGCCTGCAAATACCGGGAATTGGCAAAAGATAATCAGCGGCGACAGGCCACGAAGGCGTCGCGACACGTTGGCGTACGCCAGCCACTGTTGCTCATCGCAAGTCGTCGAGGGTTCCCCCAAAAAGAGCCGTCCCAGTGCCCGGAAGCACGGCAACGCAGAGAAGAAGGCTGTGGGCTCTGGCCACTGCCAAATTGATATTCCGTACAGGCTGTCGCAACGCACCAGCGCCTCCATCAACTTCCGATTGTTCTTGTCGATCTTAAATGCATGGAACTCCGTGAGCACAAGTCCTGAGAGAGCGAGTAGAGCCAATATGTCTTCAACATCGCGATCGTCGTACGCTCGACTGTGCCAGTCGAGCGATACCCAAAACTGCGGGAAGTCTTGTTGGAGTGAGAACACGCGGTCCAGTCGCTTCATGGTGCGTTGCTGATCGCGCCAACGCTCGTCGCATTTTGGTTTCATCAGCACGATTGTCACCGAGACCGGTGGTGGTGGGGATCGAAAGTACTGGTGCAACAAATCGAGGACCTCGGCGCGAACACGAGCCACTTCGGAGGGGAGCAAGGCAGCTGCGAGAAACGCTACCTCCGCGTCCGAATCGCTTGATGCCTTGCCTTGGTAGAGGAGTTCATACTGCGAGAAGAGTTCCCGTTCAATAGCAAACAGTGCCGAGTACTCAGCTTGTTCCATAGCCCAGCGACGCCAAAAGGCTGGGTTCTCGTCGGGATCGAATCCCCAACAACACGCCAATGCGTTGAGAGTTTCCATTGCACGACGGAGACTCAGTCCCGAGGCCTTGACATCGGCAACTGTAGTATGCTCGAAGGTCTCGAGCTCGATGGTGATTCGATCGTGGACCATCGGCTGCGACATCATCGAAGGGCTGCGCAACTCGAACCCACCGCTGGCCTGGCTTTCATCGAGAAGCGTCTTGGCCAGTTCTTCATCGAGCAGCATTGTGAATGGAGGGCTTTTTTTGATAATGGCCAACGAGAACTTCGTGAAGAAGTAACTTCGAGAGACTGGTGCTGGGACGAGGCGTAGGCGTCAAATCGATCGTAAGGGGAGATCTTTTCTCTTCGCGTTCCTGATCCAGTTGTCATGTTACTTCCAGAAACTCGTGCATTTGAATTAGCACCAAATGTGAGGAAGCTGCACTTGAGCTCACCGCGATTGCAAAACCAACTGCCGAAGACGTGAGTTCGGTCTTCGAGACTTCCGCACAAGGTACGAGTCGACTCCAATCATTGGTGTACTAGGAATACATCACCGGGGACGAAGCTGTGCTCGCGGCTTTGGGAGCCCCCCAGCTCGCTCGTTCGCTTGAGTCATTCGCATGCTGGCTACTTGCGAACGACACAACGCTGCCACCTGATCTCTTCCTTCGCTCATTCGAAACCGGCGACGTCAAACGTGTAGCACGACGGCTGACAAGACGAACCTGCAACGTGTCTCTACCAAGACGAAGAGAGTCGAGCCGCTCTCAGTGTTTCTGCTCATTCTCTAAAGAATGAGGACGGCGATTTCATCCACATGCAAACGCCTCATCGCTGAGTATGTGGCAACTCATGAGTCGTTGACACAGAGCTGGTGGCTCGCACTCAGTGAATGGAACTGTATTTTCGACATCTTGCATTTTCGTAATCAAAGTAGTTCGTAGTTAGCGTGCTTTTTGCTGGTTGTAGAGTTGCTGGACCTGGGCGTGGAGTGCGAGGAATTAGCAAACTAGATCAACATTACGCCAAAACACGATCGCTCGTACCTCATTCATGACGGCCGTGAGCTGAGAATGGTTGGGATTCACTTGGTAGCCCTTGCGGAGCGCGGCGAGGGCCTCGGTATACTTTTTCAAGTGTTTCATAGCAATCCCGAGACGCAAATAACCTATGGCCGAGCGAGTTAGCACAATTCCAACTGGCACGGTTATCATGAGCCGTACCTTGTGCGTCAAATGGATTATAGCGGATGCATCGCTCGGCGTCTTCGATCGCCTCGTGATATCGACGGCCGTGGCAGTACGCCAGACTGTGCCAGATAGCAGCGTGAGACATGGGAGAGAAGCAACACTGGTACTTCTTGGATTTCGTACCTTCGGTCTGCGTAGTAAATACCACGGCGTCGGTCCAATTGAATCGCTTCCGTGAAGCGTTGGATAGCGTTGGCGTGGAAGCCTTCCTTTAGCATCTCGTTGCCCTCCCTGCACAACAGTTATCAGCCTAAGCCAGTTCTCCTTCCACCCAAATCGTGCTCCACGTACGCCTGCTTGAACCGCGCGAGCACCGACCTAATCTCTGTCATGAGCCGGTGGTGGACGTCCTTATTCTTCTCCAGCAGTTCGATGTATTTCTTGTCGGCATCGCCGAGTTGTCGTTTCGCCTGGTCCGACTGGCCGATGAGATCAAGCAGTAGCGATACGCAGACGTTCGCCTCGTCTTTGGAGATCTCAGGTGTCGTAAAGAACTCGAAGATGACCGCCACGATGCCCTGCTCGACCAGGGCCTCCACGACGCTCTGGTGGCCAGCCTGCAGCATCGTCGTATAGATCTCGAGCGTCGTGCACCGCAGCTTGCCTTCCTTGTGCTTGGTGAACAGCGCATTCAGCACACGGATACCGCCGCAGTCTTTGATTGACTCGGCTTCTTCCTTGGCAAACGCCCGCAGCAGCTGAAGATGCGGCACCAGCGACTGCGGGGGTGAGTCCTGGTATTCCGCCAAGAACTCGATCGCGTTCTTCATCTGGCCGTTCGTTTGGAGCGCGATGCCGACGTTGCTGTGGTGGCCGCTGAACGCGGCGAACGTATCGATCGGAGCCTGCGAGTCGATCTCCTCGAACTCGTCGAGGTCTTCGGCCAGCTCTCTATCGAGTTCTTCTTCGATGGTGGGCGGCGGCGGGTCGGTCTTCGCCGGTTCTTCCTCGCCAAAGTCGTCGCTGTCTCTGATATCCATGGTCGTCTTGAACGACGAGACCGACTCGGTCTCGAACTCATTGATCTCGACCGGCTCTTCTTCCACCTCTTCTTCTTCATTGTCCGTGTCGTCCTCTTTCGCTGGTTCAGGGTGGTCGTGGTCCTTTGAGTCCGGCATGACGCTCGCCGGATCGATGCGAATGCTGGCCGGCACGACCTCGCCTTTCGAGCCTCGCGACAGCTCCAGCAGTGCTGCGTACACTTGGCGCAAAGGCAGCCGCGCGATGGGGTCGGCCGCACACATCTTCTGCACCAGTCGCCACATGCGCTTGGGCATCATCGCCGGCTGCGGCGGCAGCACCGTGTCGTTGGCGCGCTTCAGGTCCTCAACCTTGGCGGTCTCGATGCCAACCCACGGGATCTGGCCCGTGACGATCTCGAGAATGCACATGCCGAACGCGTACACGTCGGCGAGCATCGACGTCTGGACTCGCACGTCGTCCGCGAGGAACTCGGGCGCGAGCCACCGCACGTACTCGGCCTCGTCGTAGGCCACGTTGGCGTCGAGTCGGTCGCGCAGCACACGCATCCCGCTGTCTGCGATGCAGGCTCGACCTCGGTGGTTCACAAGCAAGTTGCTGCCCTTGAGCCCGCCGTGGGTCGCGTACCCGCTCTCGTGGATGTGGAGCAGCCCTTCGCAGGCGTCCGCGAGCAGCCGCCAGACGAGCCCTTCGTCGAACTGGTCGCGGCGTCCGAGCGAGTGCTTGAGCCGAGCGAGGTGGCCCGAGAGCGTACCTTGGGTCGCGTAATCGCGCACGACGAATGGCGCGCCGGACGCGTAGTTGGCGCCGCGCACGAGCAGCACGTTCGGGTGGTGGATCGCGCCGTACTTGGCGACGAAGCTCTCCATGATTTGCACTTTCTCGTCCACGTGGAGATCGGAGTTGGCGTCGCCACTGCACCACTTCATGACGATCAAGTGGCGCTTGAGCCCGCCACGCTCGGTGATGGCGATCTCACCGCGGTACGTCGGCTTGAGCTTCGTGAGTAGATCTCTGGACGTCGAAAAGTCGACGGATGTGATGGGCACGAACCAGCGCGGGATCTGGCGCGCTGTCTCGGTGAGGTCCCAGCCAAAGAGTCGGATGAGGTTGCGGTAGATGAGCTTGAGGCAGTCGTGGAGCACGGGCGAGAGATCGATCGACTGGAACCGCTCGTTGCGCACGTTGAGCAGCACTTCCATCTGCTGGTGGGTCGTGAGCGGCAAGTACTCTTCTTTCAAGAACGACGAGGTCGTGACGACCGTCACGAGCGTCTCGTGGAGCACGTTTTCGTCCTCGCGCAGCGCCGTCTCGAAGGCCTCTCGCCACTCGTACGGGAACCCTTCGTCGGCTCGCGCGTCTTTCAAGAACGCCGTGAGCTGGTGGTGGATCGACCGCAACTGCAGCGAGAACATGCGATGGTGCAGCACGCGGCGCACGATGTTGTTCTTGAGCCGCACGTGGCGCTTGAGCGTGAGATGGAACGCGTCCACGAGCTGCGCGAACGCGCCGACGCGCTTAGACTGGTTGAGGATCGCGCGGCTGTTGCCGTCGCCCGACGTGGCGCGCAGAAAGACGCTGTTGAGGCGTGCGTGGAGCTGGCGAGCCGTGTGCTGGCGCTCCTTGACGCTCAGGCACTGCGCGTGGATGGTCGCGAGCGCCGCGAGCAGCGTGCCGTTGCGCTTCTTCTGCTGGTAGATATCGCGCGGGTCGGCGCTGCGGTGCGCGTTGCGGCTGAGCGCGGCCGCCGAGCGGCTCTGCAGCTCGTGGTGGCTGTAGTGGCGGTGGAGACCCGAGCTGGCCATGGCGCGATGTCAAGTGGCTGACGGTCTCAGCTCCAAAAGTGTGCGAGAAGCCCACAGATGGTCTCAGCGACAAAGTCGGTGAGAACGCTGCAGGACGCGAGAGAGCGCGAGCCCTATTCGCACGGCGCTTGGTGCGTCAACGAGAGAACATTTTGCGGCAGAGACGAAAAGAAGTGAGAAAGGCAGTCTGTGTTTGGTGGCGCGTTCTTCGATTTCTTCGTTTCCCCTAATACTGGGCGGGGGTACAAATGGTGGCATGCACCAAAGATGGCTACACTCGCCCTCCCCCGATGGCTACACATCTATGACCTGCTACCCCGGGCGATCCACGCGAAGAATTGTGAGATATAACTCACCGAGCTGGATCACAGCGCAACAACCCATCTTCGCGCAGTTGAGGTGTTCTTTTTCTTTCTTTTATTCTTTTTTCTAGACCTTCAAGAACAGTTCGCGTCACTCCACAAGGTTTCACGGCAAGCTCACGACTGAGTCTTTCTGTCAAAAGTGCCGTAGCGAACCTTCATCAAATGTCCATAGTAACTGGCGCGACGATAGTGGCTCAGCACAACGCTCAAGAAATAGCTCGCATGATTGCACAAGAAGATTGACCTTTCTAACCTAGAAGACTCATGTGTACGCCATACCGACCCGAACTCAGTTATCTCTGAGGTCGATTCCCAGCCGCACGGAGAGCTTATCAGAGGAGGGGGCGCAAACGACTTCAAGATGAACAAAAGGGCTTCTCGCTTTCGTCGACGCTGTCGTCAGAGCTTCAGCTCACAAATGCGGGAATATTTAAATACACAGTACGAACTGAGTCTAGAGATGCTAGAGAACCTTGTCCAAATAATGAAATGATCGTCTCCGTCCTTGATGTTCCAGGAATATTTAGTATCGACACAAATTAGTATCAATACAAATCAGCCCCCCCCCCATGTCCCTTGCGATCAACTGGTGGCGCTGAGTGGCATAAACTTGGTGGACGATAACACATTTTTTCAATTCCAAGAACCTTTTCGTTCGAGCACCTCCACTGGTTGCGGCATTTTGACCCGGCTGAATTTGGATTTTGCGAGATATTATACGATACCACGCTGCGGCCCCTTCGCACGAGGCAACCACTGGGCAGATTTGGTACTGGTGTCACAAGAGCAGAGGCCAACCATGATGGGTCTTGTACACCAAAACGGTAGCAGTCGTGAGCGCACTTTCACTCGTTCGCGCATCGAAACAGAGGCTGGATCGTTTGCGAAACATGAGGTGATTGCAGCAGCGATAGTTTCGGGCGGGTCATCAAGTGGTGGTGTGTACACGGCGTAACGCGAAAAAAATATTCCGCTCGAACCAGTAGAGACCAGTGCCCGGAAGCTCGAGTGCCAGCCCAGTGTGTTCAGCGACTGATCGCTGATTTGTTCGTTCGACAGCCCAGTCTCTCAGAAATCATGTCGGGGTAAATTGCTGCCGCTTGATGTATACACTTCACCATGATACGTGGGGAAGCTTCGGTGAAGCCGCAAGTCGGACGATGCGCTGTAAACATGGCAATGGAAGCGATTCTGTTGCCTGACGGTGCTTCTCAGTGAGAAGAAACGCGTACGCAGCCAGCTTGCTTCTCTCAGTTTGAAGAATGGGTTGATCCACCAGCTCGGAGAAGAACTCGGGATGGAGTGCGGCTGCCGCACCGAAACCACCTCTTACCTGAAAGTACTCAAGTCGGCGATTTGAGCGCACGCACTGCTGCAACTTTCCCGCTTGACCTCGAGTCAAACTTGAATTGAGACACAAGCGCTTGACGATACCTCCCATCTTGCTGTGTGGCTTGCACAGAGCTTTCACGAGAGCGTTCACGCATTTAGAAGTGCAAGCTCCCACAATCACAGTCGAGATCGCACAATTCTCTTGTTCGTAGGCAGCCACTAATGGCAGAGTATTGTCGAGACTCTCGACATACTTATGGTTTCGAGCGCCGAGCAACACGACAAAATCCGTCTGAGGTAGACGCTCTCGTTTCCTGACCGCGACTCAAGACACAACTTCTTTAGGTGCTTGCCAATCACCTCGATGACCTCTGCACTCGCTTCGATTCTTGACCTGAAAAATGACAGCTCAATCACGAGCGGTCGGTCGATAACAGAGACAGTCTGCTCCACTGTGCTCCTCTAGTCTTCCATATTCTTCGCTTTCGCCCACACGAGACCGAAGCCTGGCCATACGATCACTGCCCTTTCACCGCAAAGGGCAATGACATCGACTCGGACGCTTTTAATTGCAAGGAATTGGATTGGCCTGCTGAATATCACGTGTTTTTGATGGTGATCCGATTCCAGAACGGAGTGTTGACGAAGCATCGCTGACGAGCCATTGGCGAGAACAACTGGGTTATACTCTCCACACGCGCAGACAATATCAGCAAGAGCGTTTTGCGACTGAAGCCCTTTCACCAACTGAAGTTTGGATCCACCAGCAACGTCCAGACGCAAAGCTAACCCAAGCCCGCGACATCTCCGGGTCACGAGGGCGTAGACTAGCCATCGATAGTAGCACAAAACTGGACTTTCACGAGGCAAGCCATCCAATGGACTAGCGACAGACCCTCCTTGTATTCAAAATGACTGGAGCTTGGTTAACGATGGCAACGCAAAAAAAATTGCTTCAATAATCCGTGTGTCCCAGTTCCCAAGGCGCCACGACAGCTCACGCGCTGCATTAACTCGAACTAGTTCACGCATGACCTTGTTAACGTTGTTCGCGAACTCCGACATGTCGGTGTCGCTGATCCGTATCGCTTGCTCCTTCCATTCGATACAAGGCATTGCGATCGCTTCTCCGAGTTCGACGAGGTCCTCCACGTCTGGAGAGAATTTGCCTACCACTGCAATACGCTCAGGTATGCCACTCGAAGAAAGACCCGTCCATATGCAGTTGAGTTCGAGCAGACCACGCTTGAGAGCCTGGCACGGATTTGGATCCGACGTGACGTCGAGAAATCCCTCGAGGTCCACTTCAAGCTGCAGCAACGGTGGTTCACGAACAAGGTATTCTCGTAATCGAGCATGCACACTCGCTCGCTCAGCCATGGCCTCCGAGTCGGGTCTGGATGTGCAGCACGTCGCAAGGGCGACCGCCAGGGTTTCAGCAGACCCAAACGCTTCCGTTGCAAGTCGACAATTCACAAGCAAGTCCCGGTCCAAAACGTAAGAGCGAGCGGCTGAGCTTCCAGTCTCCCTCCAAGGAACCGCTTAGATCTCGCCGCCAAAATGCATCATTTTCGTCGACTTCAAGCCCGCGACAGCATGCGAGCGCGTTCAGACCTTCCAACGCGCGTCTCAGAGCCAGCGCGTGGCGATACACCTCATGGATGTTTTCGCTCGGAACAAGACTTTCGACGTACGTTCGAGTGGCCACGACGTCACCTGTGTGTGGCAGCATCGGCTCGTTGGCGGTCTCGAAGCCCAGAGGCTCGAGCCACTCGCGCACTAGCGCGGTCGCGGCCTCCTCACTTTGCATCATGGGCATCTTGACTGCGAAGAAAGTGAGCTGTTCGATCAGATCTGAGGAAAAAAGTTACAATTTATTACTTTACTGATCATAAATAATCGTGAAATGACCGCATAATTATGAATAATCACCGACATGGACCCACATCCGCGCTACTGCAAACGAGTAAGACTTTCTCTGTTGGCTAGACAGAGACTTTTCTACTTGATCTACCGCGAGAGAGTACTTCGTTAAGTTGTCTTTCTTCAACCGGAAGACCTATCATCCATAGTAATGTCTTGGTGATTGGTCCTGAGATCGATCGGGATTTAATTAAACCGACGTGGCCAGACCGACGCGCGGACCGGTAGCCGGAGTGCCATAGTCGAACACGACGTAGTACTTGCGCATGAAAATGTCCCCCAAGATCCAGGACCTTCCGCCAGTGTCAAGGAACGCGGCGTAGCACGTGCCGTCAGTGTTTTGAATCGTGTAGTCCGACGCCTGGATCGGGAAGGACTTGTCGCCAAACGCAAACGAGATGGCATGGGCCGTGCCATTGCAGTCGATCTTGAAGAGACCATACTCTCTCACGTAGGTGCCGTTCAGCGCGAGGCCAATTGCCGCGAACTGCAGCGTGGGAACTCCAAGAAGCGTCGTACCCGAATCCACGATGGCCGGAACGGTCGTCGACACGATGCTCGACGTCCCGAGCTTGACGCCGCAAAGTGCGACCTGCCAATAACCAGGCTTTATAACAGGGATGTAGTGCACGGCGCCCCTGAAGCGAGTCTTGTTCACGCCACCGAACGTGACCTCCCCGACGTCACCTGTGCCGAGGTAGAACGCAAACTCGGGCTTTTCAAGCTTGCCGGCCTTGGCGAGCTTCTCCATCGGACTGACAATGCCGTTCTTGGCGATCGTGTCGAAGCCCAGACCAAAGATACCGTCGAACAGGCTCTCCGAGTAGCGATCGCCGAGTCCAGTGACGTTTGTGACCTCGGCGAACGCTTGGTCTGGCACCGAGATGCCGCCGAAGCTGATCGTGTCCTGCGAGACGAAACCCGAGATCGGACCACTGCCGTACTGAATTGCAAACGCCGAGCCATTCTTGACATACGTCGACGACTGCGGGCTCTTGTAGTAGGCGTGGGAACCGAACTGCTGGTGCGGGACCCAGATGTTGCTCGAGCCCGTGTCGAAGACGACCTGGAAGTTCTGCGGCGGCGTGCCAATCGACAGCGTGCCACGGAACTCAGAGTCCTGGTAGTTCTGGATCACGACGGAGCCGCTGACGCGCGACGGGTTACCGGCCGAGTCGCTGATGAGCGGCTGAATGTCGGCTGAGTTGGTGATACTCTGCTTGGCGGCGCGCTGAGCGGCCGCAGCCTTGATGCCATCGAAGTAGTTCTTCGTGTCGATCTTCGTCACTGGCACGGTAATGATGGCAGCCTCGGCGGACTGGACGAGAAGAGCCGCGGCGATGACGGCGAGGTAGGCGAGCGGACGGATCATCTTGGCTCGAGTATTTGGAGGTTACCTAAACGGGGAGGATTGAAGTCGTTCGAGGCGAATTCGAGAGTGACGCCCTCAACATCCGGACGGCCATCCTAAGCATGGACCTAGCGTTGTCTGAAGCACAATGAGAGCGGAAACAGGCTCCACCCCGTTTCCTCTTTCTCTTTTTTTTTTATGGCTGCACACCGTCTGTCTCCCGCCAGCGCCTGTAGCTTGCACATCCAAAACCTGACGCTTGGTCTTCCGTGACACGCCAGTGAGCCGGGCTGGGCATTTGATGGTTCCCGCGTCTGACAGCTGAAAAGACGTCGAGTTTGCCAGTTCATGGATCCGATTCTTGTTGAATGTTGTTAGCACTCGGAACATGGGACTTCATAATCGGTGTCAATTAGAAGAAGTTTATTTTTTTTACAATATCCACAGGTGCCAAAACCCTCCAGCATTGCTGATGATTCCACACCGCTGGTGAATTATTCAGCAGAGCGAACAATACTCCTCGTCAGACGACCATATGGGCGATTGGTGTCGCTGTGGGCCACAGCCTGCGGTATTCATGATATCCATGATGGAAGCCGGCACATAATGGATTCCATCATCCGATCGTTGACGGTCACCGATCGGGTGACGGATGCCACAGCCGCACCGATCGTCCTTAGATGATGGGCAAGTTGACCATCATCCGATGGTTAAAGATTACGAATATCCCAGACAATCGTATTTTTTAGTGATTGTCGCAAAATGTTGCCATCTTCCTAAACAGAGATCGAGACTCGACACGCAAGTTGTTTGGCGCGTCCTCGAAAGGTAATTTTTATAAACTATTCTACAAATTTTTTAAAAAACTATTGACACTGACTGCAGGATCCGGTGTTTCTTTAAAAACACCTGATCTGCAGTTTCAAAAGAGGCACCGTTCTCCTGTGATAAGTGACTCATGTGCTCTGAGTCAGAGCACAAAAACGGCGTCAGAGTCTGACGCCGTTTGGTACTCAGGAAGCTCTGGGTGTGGAAATTGGTGAGTGGCTCATCATCATCAAAGTGAGGTCTATTAACGGATTTTCCCGAACATAGTCCGGTCTTCTAGTTATTAGAAGCCCACTCGGGCCCACAATATCCAATAAATATCCATATTTCCGAGATTCTTTAGTGTCATTATGGTATCGGGGGCAAGTCAAACACAAAAGCGATACCTCCGACACATGCTAGCTACCGCGTGTTTGGGTCCATGATGGATCGTAGGCACTTCGTAGGCGCTTTGCTGGGAATTTATCTCTCAAAGGGCATGCTGAGGTCCTGGTCCACGAAAAAGTGCTGGTTCTAGCCCTGGTATCAAGACTGTGGTGAGAGGGCAGTCTTTGTTGCAGCCACCTAGTCGTCAACTAAAATCCCAATCTCATCAAAAAATTCGTTCGGATCGTCAACATTAAAGACAGCATCAATGACAGTTGATTTTCTCGGATGGACGCGCCACGCACATCATGAGGAATCATGGTACTCGTCCGCAAAAGTTGTTCACGGTGCTGGCCTCAATCTCGGTCCATTTGCCTTTCGAACCCAGGAGCAGACGGCTTTCAGTGGTGGCGGTCTGGGGTTGCCTCCTTTCGTGTAGGCCCTGGTCGCTCAGATGTATCGTGGCACTATAGTGGGGTTTCGGATAATATCCTAGAGCGGAATCTAAACGGGAGCGGACTCTGTTCGGGAAAATCCGTTAGTTGCTCTTTTAGAAACCTATAGCCAGCTAGTCACCACCGTTGGGAAGATTAGCTCCCCCTTCTCAAAATTCGAGGTCGTCTGGCAGGAGCTCGACGATCAGCTCTCGTGCTTTGATCTTGTCGTCGGGTGGAGGACTTGGCTGCTGCTGTGCTCATCCATCGCGAGGTTTGCGGCTGCGTCTGCCATGCGGTTGGCAGAGCGAGGGAGGTGGTGCCAGGTGCGAAAGCCTATGGAGTCCGCGAGGCGTCGTGCTCGCGCGTAGATAGGCTGGAGCGTGATGTTGAGAGGGGTTTTGTAGTCCCTCATTTATTTGATAATGAGCATGCTGTCGCCGATCACCGTGAGCGGGAACTACTTGTGCTCGACTGCTGCCTTGAGTCCTGTGAGAAGACCGTTGTATTCGGCTTGATTGTTGGTGGTCGTTCTCGCGGCGTACGACATGACCGCTGTGAACAGGACCTTCGCGTGCACGTTGTCATTCGTCAGTTGAACGACGACCGCTCCTGCTCCTCCTGCGCCTGGGTTTTCCACGCGAGCCTCCGTCGAAGAATAGCAGATACCGTGGTGCTGCCGGGTCAGGGTAAGCAGCTGCGTCGCTATGGCGCAGGGCGTGCGTCGGGTGCCCGCTCTGGTATAGCCGCTACTGATTGGTGAGTGGTTCTGTGTGGTACGAGCACGTGATCGTTCGACGCTTGTCACACAGTAATGTTGCAGTTCTTGTCACTGAGGAGACGGACGAATCGTCAGTCAACACTCAGGTCGACAATGTTGGACGCCATCTCTCGCCGTTCAAGCCCATCGGATGGTGTTTCAAAATGGTGGTCAAGCTCCTTCTGTACTCGACACGCAACCTGGTTTGGCAGATCGCCCAATCGTACAAAGGTTGTTTGTAGCGAGATTTTCCGATAGGATCTGCAGTCAGTGTCAATAGTTCCATGGGGATGCCATGCTCCTGTGACAAACGGCTCATTAGCGCTGAAGCCAATCCGTACTCGGGAAGCATAGGGTGTGAAGATTGGTGAGTGGTTCTGTTTGGTTATCAGACAGAGCCACCTGTGTGTGAGATGTGCACTTTGTGCATCTGCTTACTTTGCGTGAGTACGGCGACGGCAGATGACGCTGAGTAGGTTGTGCACGGAGCAGGAGGTGGTTTTTGCACGCACAATGCCGTGATGGCGAGGCCGAGAACGTCTCAAGTAAGGAATTGGCGTATTCGGTCTTACTCTCACGGAGGCTCGGTGGGGAGGCGGTTGTCAGTTTATCACCATCGTTAGTAGGGCTGTCTTGAACATTTTGCATGCTTCGCTCGACACGACCAGCTCGCGATCCTTGAAAGTGCTCAACACTAATGCATCGAAGTTGCCAACAATTTTTAGAAGTCAAGCTATACGTATAGTGTATTGAAATACACTACCTCCCCGCAGGTTTTCCGATGCCCAATGTGAAACTGTACGCCTGGGAATCCACAACTCGCCGAGTGCGGATGAGAGAGCCTACCACGGGAGAGTCGCTCCGTCGTAGTTGAAGAACTTGCCCGAGTCCTCAAGGATCACACCACTGATGACCTTGAAGAGACCGTCCACGCTCTCCTGGGTCGAAATGGCGCGGGGGTCCTTGTTCATGCCGGACGCGACATACCCCGGGTGGAGCGACGCGACGACGATCTTGTCACCGCGGAGGTCATGCGCGAGGCTCTTGCTGATCATGTTGAGCGCGGTCTTGGAGGAGCGGTATCCGTAGATACCGCCTGCAGGCACGGGTACACCTTCGATGGCTTCGTTGAGCGTGATGCTGCCGACGTAGGACGAGATTTGTGCGACCGTCGCGCTGCCGTGGACGTCGGCGGCGAGCTTGAGGCCGGGACGCAGCGCCTTGGTCAGCAGGAACGGCGCGATCGTGTTGACCTCAAACTGCTCGAGCAGCGTCTGCTTGGTTTCGAGGTCCAGCGTGCCTGCGCGCATGATGCCTGCGTTGTTGATGAGCAGGTCCACGGGCGTGTCCTTGAGGTCTTCGGCGGCGTGTGCGATGGCGGCCTCGTCGCCCGTGTCGAGCTGGATGAGCTTGAAGGGCTTCAGCGCCTTGAGCTCATCGGCACTCGCGACGTCACGTGCGGCGCCGATGACGCGCCAGCCTTCCTCGGTGTACTTGGTGGCGAGTTCGAGGCCAATGCCGCGGTTGCTGCCGGTGATGAGAACGGTCTTGACCATGCTGGCTGGATGGGGAGGCGTGGGTGGTGGTGTGAGGTGGTGTGGTGGCTCGGGCTGTGGGCTGTGGAGAAAGATCGCGAATGAGTAGCTCGAAGTGCAGTGGCAAGTGGACAGGTCCCATGTCTGCAAACCAACTCGGCACTCGCGACCCTTGCCCGCAAGTTGAAGTGATGACGACCGCGAGACGATCACTTGCTGACACCGCCCATCAAGATTTGCGTGAATTTGGACGAATGGGATGTCGGTCAAATGTTAGAGGATTGCGTATGCGTGTCGAGTTTCTCACATTTAATTGGTGTAAAATCAAACGATGGTTGGCCCAAATTTTGGAATGCGTGCGCCATGGCATCATCCTCCCACCGCCACAACGCAAACACCGAGCTGGACAAATAGAAATCTTGTCGCCGAGGTCGACATGGTCAGTGCAGCTTGAATGTCTTTGTGGTGACGTCCACGTGCACGTGTAATTGATGGGCGTCTTGGTTTTGGAGTGAAGGTCGGGGATCATCAACAGAACACATTCTTCGAGACCTAGAAAACACAGTAAACTGTTGACAGTCATAGCCACAAGCTGCTGCTCGTGGAGAAGTATCCTCATGAATCCATTCTAGGTTTAGTTCATACATCGTAAAATACAATGCGCGATCGACACGTTCTGCTCTCACGTGTACGATATTAGCTTTTACTCCAGCGAGTTCTACAGCTCTACTTCTTCCGACAATCACTTCATTTTTGATTGTGAGATTGTTGAATCTCGCGCGGCGACCTTTCCAAAGGGGAGCTGTATCTAGTGAGTGACCATGTGAGTATGCGATGTGCGTACGTTGCCTCGAGGAGCCAGTTCTGGCTCTTTACTTAACGTTCAAGTTGGGTATCTGGAACAAAGCTAAGAGGTCCTTACACCGATCTGCTCCGCTCCAAGGCATCTCAAGACTCACTTTCAGTTCTTCACTCAAGACCACAAGCCACCATCCAACCGCACTCCCCCAACCATGCGTTTTCTTGCTGCACTCGCCACTCTCACGGCCACGGCGGTCCTTGGTGTCGCCTCGGCGGCCGACTCGTACGCCCTTCCGAACGGATACTACTACCTCGACCCAGTCGGAGCCAAGACGTACACGGACAACTCGTTGCCCGAAATGGTCATCTTGCAACAAATAAACGCCTCAGTCGGCGACTCGTTCGACGCCTGGATCCAACGTCTCTGGATTGCAGGCTTCGGAGGATCTTATGAGATCTCTCCGGGAACGGGCCGAGGCTTCGTGGGTCACACACACCTTGTTCCTTCCATCAACAACTCGCAGGAACAGATCAAGCCGGCTGGCATTCCCTCGCGTGTGCGCCACCTGGCGCTGTCGCCAGCCTCCTCTACCAAGTGCTTCTCGGACCAGGCGTCTTGTTGGACGACCACATTGGCCTTGTTCGCCTCATTCCCAATGGGGCCAGACCGAGGTCGTGTGGACCATCAAGCTAAAGACCTCGAGCACCAACACGATCACGTTGCCCAACAACGTAACGCTGCCGGTGTACATCGAGAACCTCGTCGGTGCAGGGCTCGCCAATTTCGCGAAGAGCTTTGACGCTTGATCGCTCTGCTCGTAGAAACAGGGGCCGGATTTGTTGACTCGACGTTCCTGCGAGTGCCAGCGAATCCGGTTTCGTGTAGTGTCTTTGTGGAGGATACTCAGCCCTCTGTACAGGGTAAATATAGTCGGCCTCAGACAACGGCACCTCATTGGTTGGCGAGGGCAAGGCTAAATAACTTCCAGAACGGAGAGAGAAGGAGGGCATTAAATTTACGGGAAACGCACGGGTTTAGAGTTTCTCACTCTTGATTGATGCAAATGAGAGAACTGGCCAAACTCTGCTGAGCGCATGCTTCGGAAAGAATGCGCCTGTTTGGCGTTTGATAATCTAGAATGATTACGTCCCTCTCCCTAAGAGCGCAACTACCCCAATCGTTTCTTGCGCTGATTTCCGTTTCTTCCTTCGCCTTTGCAACCCACATCACCTCGGGTTTTCTCGCAATGTTCGCATCACGACCAACGCCAAGCACCTCGTCCAGCAGCCCGGCGAAGACGTAGCATCGTTGTTTAGAGCCATCGCTGACTAGGTGATCGAGACAATCGCGCGCACCGCGTTTGAGTACGTCGGCTTATGCTCCAGCTCCGCCAGAGTGCAGTGGTGTGGAACATCTTCTGACTGAGTGCTGTCAGAAGTGATGCTCCAGAACCATTTCTTTTAACATCCGTATCCCCGCTCGAACGTGGTGCTGATTTTCTGTTAGCTCCGACGCTTTCCCTTTCAATTCCCGTAGCGACTGTGCTATCGACAAGGCGCCATCCACCCAACCTAGAGCACTAGCTACCTCCGACGCGCATCCTGAATCAGCGAGTCGAGATGGCAAGTCGATCGATGCTCGCACCTGGGATGATGGCTCACTGCACTTGGTCTCGACGCAATTTTCGGCGTCAATCGCTGAGAAATTGACAAACTTAGCCGCTACGTGAGGTAGCGTGCGGTGAATGGTCGGTGATTACACACCATCCATTAGCAACCCACCGGAGCTTTCTGGATTTCAAGGGCTGGCGTATGCACGCCGAAGCGTCTTGATCTTGAAGTTAGCGACCCCACAGACCTCACAGCTCAGCACACTGGTCGCCAGCATACCCGAACCCAATACGTCAGCTATAAGCAGCTGCCAGATAGACTTCAACCCCAAGTCGCCGTGCGACCGCCTTCTTGTGGGTCCAGAACTAAACTCAGCGATTCAACTCAGTCTCAGTTATTTCTTGTAAATATTAACACGTTGTGAGATCCCATATCGTAGATTCCAACGGATGGCTGTTTGAAGGAGTTAAGTGGCGGCTTTCTGACGCAGTGGCATGCGCGTCTGGCTTCAATAGAAAGACGTGAACAGTCGCAACCCACCGCTCTGCCGATCTGCCTAGTCAAATGGTCGCCTGTATCCTGCCCCAACGCACGCCATTGGAGTTTATTCGATGCAACGGTGTGAACAGTCGTCAACGCACGCGTCGCTTTAACTGCTAAGTCCAATAGTCAACCCAGCCCCATGCGAATCTATTTGGTGGAAAGATGTGAAGAGCTTTTTCAACGAGCTACTTGCCTTACCCGCCTAGTCAAACGGTCGCCCTTGGTTCGATTACGCTCCAACCCACTCTATCGTTGGCTCCAATCAGTCCTTCCTGCAGCCCCGCGACCGTTCAACGTTCGGTGCTTCACGCCGGAAAAGGCACCACCAGAATCATGCTGTGAGGTCCTTTGAGATCACTTCCTCCGAATAAAGAGGGAACCTCCATGCTATTGGCGGTCGACAGGCCTTGAGTTTTTATTGATTATTTTAATCCAGGGCCTGGTAGTCGACCTCTGACGGTGGTGTCTCCACAGCAGCTCTCTCTATAGAATCCACACGAACCAATTTCGACTTCGCTACTAACCTCAAATCACATCTCAAAAATATCCCATCCTATCGTTAAAAATAGAGGATGGGATCACATACGTTTGGTGGACAGAGCTACGCACTCTTGTTCCTAACCATCTGACTAAGCATCCCTGTGTGTACATTCTCTACGCCGCTGCTCTGCGAACCCGCATAGATAGTCACGCAACCGAGAACCATGCCGCAGCATTTGGATCTCGCTGTAGTTTTTCCTAGAGAAACCAGACAAGTTTCAACGTGAAAAAAGAATCTCAGTTATACGTAGCTCAGTGTGTCTGAATGTGAAGAAAAAATCTCAGTTTTAACTCAGCGTGCCCAGTCTATTGGACGATATCAGAATGATCGAGATCCAGTGGATGAGAATTCTGAGCTACTTTTTCCCAACTCACCTCTTGCAGAAAGTTCAGTGCTTGCGGTTACAACGAAGTGTTGGCTCTGGAGGATTTCGAATGAATCAGGCTGCTCTGTAGCAGTACTGCTGTGAGAGCACCCGAACGTAGCCAGTGGTGGATCGTACCTGTTGGATTCTACGTTTCATCCACCACCCGAGTGGACGTCTCAAGGATCACACCAGGGCCTGTGGAATACCCCTCGCCATCCATTCGATCGTTGTGGGTCTCCTCATTCTCCAATCTCCCCAGTTTCCGGCAGTCTACGATGAAGCTTCTTGCAGGGACAGCTACCGCACTACTGACCGGGCTAGCCCTTGGTAAACATGTCCAGAAAGAGGCGCTTTCGACTGCGACTTCGGATCTGCTCAGCGTGCCGTCAGCCGCAAGCGACTGCGCAGCCGACACGTCGTCTCGCGCCCAAGCAATTGCCGAGGCGTCTACGATGATCCACAATGAGAAGGGTCGAACCCACGTTCTCAAGAGCTCGGACGGCTCGACGGAAGTCTATCCGTTGAATGCAGGCCCTGTCTACCGAAAGAATGACAAGCAACAACAGCTCTACGTCGAGAAAGTGGATGCACAGCTTCGCTTCGTTGCCGCTTATACCAACACCCACGCGATGGCGATCCGCAATGGGACGCGTGACAAGCTGGCCGAGTTCCAGAGCGCCAATGGCAAGGCGTGGAAACGCGCGGGTATTTTTGCTTCAACGAAGATCGCCAAGCTCTACTGCCGCTCGCCATTGCGATTTTGGATACTGGGCTCATCTACACCAGTGACGACTCAGCAGGCGAGTGGCAATTTGCCAAGATGGCGCTGGACGCGATGGAGCTCGACTATGTCCAGATGCGGCGCTACGCCGAAGTGCACATGGTGCTGGTCCCAATTCAGGTCGAGATGATGCGTACGATGTCGACGGCGCACCCGATCTACCAGCTGCTCCAGTAAGGCAATGTAACTTCCAACCTCACTGCACAAGTCTGCTATGGCCTGGCTCACTAGTTTGCCAATGTTAAAGCGTTATCAGGTTTTGGACGTACAAGCCACATACGGACCTCGAGGGACGGCTGACCCACCCAGTTTCTGTCAATGAATAGAGCGGAAGGAGTCTGCGGAGAATACGGCTGCTCTCAGCACGGTCCACGGCCGTCGCAGCCTCCGTGAGGCATTGGGCCAGGAACATACAGTCCGTTTCCGACTTTCACAGTTTCCCATCAACGTTCACCTCGCGCCAAAAGCGTCAAAGTCTCATCACGCAGTTCATCTTCCAGAATGCGGTCAGGCCCCACTTCATGAACGGGATCGTCACGTGACGTAATTCCACAGCGCCGTTCAGCACGCCTACGCTTTCGATCAAGGTCAAGGGACTTCCCAAGAAGAAAGGAGTGTCTTGACTACGCGGAGACGGAGGAGAAGAAAATGTCTTTCAATCTCAAGTTCTACAGGCCCTCCCAGCTCCCGTACCTCGCATGCATTTGAGGTGTGATGCAAAGACTGAGTGTGGTGGACAAGCTTTCACTATTCCAAACTCCGAGCTATCCCGTAGATCTCACCCTGAATATGATAAAGAATGAGTCGCTTCCTCGAAGGGCAATTCTTAACTTGATAAGCTCTGGAAACGTATATAGTTCTTCTCGTACCGCCACCCACGCTGACGTACTGAAGCTGTTTGAAGGGAAGTGCTTAGGTAAGTATCAACTTGGTAGTACTTAGGTAGGTAAGTACCAACTTGGTAAAAGGCCGGCATCTAAGCTCGCCTTATAGTTCTGTTATTCCCGCGAGATCGGCTTGCGGTGCGTGACTGGCACGTAATTGATGTCGCCCGTAAAGCGAGCTGCGCTCATGCTACCGAACGTGATCTCGCTGGTACCGTCAGGTTCGAGGTAGAACGCGAAGAGTGGTTGCTCCTGCGCACCAGCCTTGACGAGCTTCTCGAGCGGCCCAGAAAAAGCCCAGTGCACCGAAGAATCCTCCCATTTCGTTCTAAGTACAACTCACCCAAGCCGCTCACAGTTTCAGCGAAATCCTGGCTCGAGACAGTGATTCCTCCAAAGCTGATCGTGCCTTGCGAGAAGAAGCCAGAGACTGTTCCGCTTAGGTACTGCATTTGCACCGTCGGCCCGTCTTTGACGTACATGGATGACTTCGAGCTCGAGTAGTGCGCGCGGTTTCCAAACGGTTTGCTGGGTACCCAGAGGATGGTCGACCCAGTACCTGGTAATTGTGCGGCGGTGTGCCAATCGACACAACACCGTGGTACTCTGTCTCTTGGTAATTGCTCACCTCAACAGTGCCCTGAAAGAAAATTTGGATTTTGCTCACGTTGAGCTGTTGGTCTTTGAGAGCTTGCTTCTTACTATCCCTCTGCACTTTCACATGGCCAGCCGTGGACGACTGCACAAGGAGCGCGCTGGCAATGACGGCGAAGTAAGCGAGCGGGTGGAACATGTTATTGGGCACGAATGCCGATATAGTCTCGCCAGTGGTGAGCTTGAGCGACTTTAGGCAGAGTGGCAAGTGAGCTGCCAGAACGGCGGCGGCGAGGTTCTTTTGTCTACCACTGGGTGGTGAATTCAACATCCACTATACTATTACCGCCCATTGATTGGAGCTGGCCACGAGAGTCGTTGATCGCTACTACGTATTACATCCTTTATCCCTGCAAACTGCCTCACAACGATCCATCCACCCAGCTTGTAGTTGTTGAGGTCAAGATTTTCGCAGGGGTCGCACGGACAACAGTGGCTTTCAGTCTCGATTTCCGTGTCTGATTCTCAGATTGTTGAAGACACTGCTCTTCGCATGTGCGCGCAATTTCTTGATCTTTGTGAAGTTCAACAACGCGCGCTAGCACCGCGCCTCAACAGCGTCTTTGAAAGGGTACGGAAGTAGGATTGCAGCTGGAGATTATCCAACGGGCGTTGGAAGAATGCCGCTTTATCCCTATGGAAGGGAGCTGCTGTGGAGCGAAGACGACTTGGTGTCGAATGTGAGCAACACGTCCTGATCCTGTTTGGCAAACGCTGAATGTTTGTACGGAAGGGTTTGCCGACAACAAAAAATACCCCCTTCAGTTTCAGCATCATCCTCGCGCCACTCGCAATTTTAATTGCTACGTAGGTTAAAACCTACGTAGCGCATGCTGTGTTGCATGTTGACACCGCCATCTGAGTAGTATTTACGCTAAAAATCTCAGCGAATAAGAAAAACGGTAAAAACAACTCTTGGAAGGTTTTGGGAAGTTAGGGGGCCCGCAATTGGTGTAAATACAGTAGATGACGATGGGCGAGTGCATGGTTGAGGACTCAACAGGTGTCTATCGAACCGTTCCGATTCAGAAGCTTATTACATTTTGTTATAACTCCTTGCGGTATTTGATGACCACTCCAGGCTTCCTCGCATCTAAAGTTGCCGTCGTTGCGTCCGATTGGTCTACCATTATGATGGACCCTTGGGTTGTTCCAGTTGACAGGTGTACTCAGACGGTGTCCTTCCGAGCTGTACATAACCGGGTCAATGATGTACGTTCTCACACCCTCGAGAGCTGATCGTTCTCCTGCAAACTAGACGCAGCCTTTTCACGAAGCGTGATTGGTCTCGCACGTCTGCGAAAAAGCCACCTAGGATCCTGTGAGGATCGCGTTTTTGCCTACGGCACAGTATGATCCTGAGAAGGGGGGGGGCGTCGATTTCACAATTGTAGATGTTGACGACATCGGTACTTACGAATGCGATGTGAAATCTATATTTGCTAGCTGACAAAGTTGCGATGGAAGATCGCCATGGGTGCTAATAGTATTGTAGTTGACAGCAGCGCGAACGGCGCCACGCGCTAATAATTATCTGAATTTAGTTGCTTAGATGCTAAGTTGGAGATCCGTCCATTGGCTCATTCAGTGGGTTGGAGCGTACTCGCGACGAAGACGGAAAATTCGACAGTGAAGCGCTCCTTCGGTAAAAAAGGGGGGATTGCCCTGGATCGGCGTCTTCGGAGTTCGCTACGGTACTATTGAGTGCGGCTGAATGCTGTGGCCCGGCTCATTGGATCGTTAGTGGGGATAGACGAAGCGTTATCAGGTTTTGGACGTGCAAGCTACGGGCGCAGCTCGGGAGACGGCTGACCCCTATCATGTTGAAAGCACAGCGTCAAAGGACAAATCAACAGGGGGGCGCTCTGTCGTGATGACTGCGGTTGACGAGCTGCTCACTTTGCAATTTGCCTCAAGCGACTCAAGTCCAGCTAAAGCAAACCACAAGCCTTCCAACACGATGTTCCGCCCGCTCGCGTACGTCGCCGTCATCGCCACAGCGCTCTTCGTCCAGTCCTCGGAGGCCGGCACCGTCACCGTGCCGGTGCAGAAGATCGCCAAGAAGAACTACCTCGACGGCATTAAGGCTGTCGCTGCCCAGCATGGCACCAACAGTACGACTGGCATCCAGCCGCTCATCAGTGGCAACGTTGTGATCCAGGACTACCAGGACTCCGAATTCTACGGCACGCTGTCCATCGGTACGCCGGCGCAGAACTTCCAGGTCGTCTTCGACACGGGCTCGAGCAACATCTGGGTCCCGAACAAGCAGTTCGGCTCGCACGCCTACTACAAGAACTCACAGTCGTCGACCTACGTCAAGGATGGATCGTCGTTTGCGATCCAGTACGGCAGTGGGCCGGTCTCGGGTTTCGTCTCGCAGGACACAATCAGCTTCGGCGGCATCACGGTCGCCAACCAGAAGTTCGCTGAAGTGACGGACGTCAGCGGTCTCGGTACCTCCTACTCGGAGGGCCAGTTCGATGGTATCTTCGGTCTCGGTTTCGACACGATCGCAGAGAACGGTATCCCCGGTCCGCTTGAGAAGCTCGTCAAGGCCGGCAGGCTCGACAAGCCGCAGTTCTCGTTCTACCTTGGCTCGGGCGACGTCGGTGATATCACGTTCGGCGGCGTGAACACGGCACGCTTCACGGGCGCCGTGAGCTACATCCCAGTTACGCAGCAAGGCTACTGGCAGGTGGCTCTTGGCGGCGTGAAGGTCGGCACCTCGAGCGTTGTGTCAACGACCGTCCAGGCCATTGTGGACTCCGGTACCACACTCATTGCAGCTCCTTCGTCGCAGTTCTCGGCGATCGGTCGCGCCGTCGGTGGCACGTACGTGAGCTCGTACGGTTTGTACAAGATCGGTTGCTCGGGCACGGGTCCGGCCATCTCGTTCACGCTCGGTGGCAAGTCGTACTCGATCCAGAAGGCGGACTACACGATTCAGGACACTGACGGCACGTGCTACCTCTCTTTCCAGGACTCGGGTGAGTCCTTCTGGATCTTGGGCGACGTGTTCATGCGCAAGTACTACGTCGTGTTCGACTACGGCACGTCGGCCACGGGTCCGCGCGTCGGTCTCGCGACGTCTGTTTAAATTCCCGACCGATATTCGGTCGAGACGATTACCTCCAGCGTATCGTTAAAGAGCAACGATGCTACAGGTCATGTATTCGTGTAATTACAATATCAGTGTGACCCAACACAATCTACTTTTCGTGCGAAGTGTGCAGACGGCCGAACGTCGATATTGGTGAATTTGCTGATGCGCCCATTGACCAGCTCGTTGAAGTGAATGTGTTTTCTATTAACGTGCTGTGCATCTTGGACGATTCAATTATACCCTTTAACACTGGTGTAGTGGTGATTTCAAAGTCTTTCGTGGAGATTGCGAAAAAGATCTCACTCAGATTGATTACTTTAGCGATTATGTTGAGATAATGTTGCATAACAGTCTTCTTGAAGTTATCCGAGTCGCCTAAACCCATACTTCTCTGGAATTTGTCGGACAGAACCCCCTCCGATTCGTTATTTTGTCGGACAAAACCACCCGACAAATTCGCAAATGCAGTTCTGACTCGCGAGATTTTGGCTCGGAAACGCTGTGTGATCTGATGGGGGCGACATTTTCACGAATTTGTCGGACAGATCTGTCCGACACATTTAGATACCATGGAAATTACCGTTATTGTCCAATCAAACGTGAGTGAATGATTTGGGCCGACACTGTGTTTGCCGGATACCCAGCTTACTATCAGACAAGGCGGAAGTCGAGCAGACGCAGATTCTTGATAGTACGGTAGCGTGAAAACAGATGAGTGCAGCATGAGGACTCGTTGTGAGTTTCAGTCTTGTAGTTCATGGAGACATCGATGAGGATGCAGCATATCCAGCAAATGTCGATCCCAAAAGAAAAAGATCAGCTCGTTCATGACTTCGCGGGGCCGCTGTGAAAAAGTCGAAGATTTTGTCACAGGGATCCAAGCTGTTGTGAGGTCGGCATGGCCAGCGTTCGGCACCTAGAAGAGCTCATTCTGCTCGGCGGGCTCGCCGCACGCATCCTTTAAGAAAGTCTTTTTTGTCCTACGTAGAAAGCTAAACTCTCGAGCTGGTGGGAAAAGGCCGGCCAAGCGTCAGCTCTCCGGGCATGCTATTCTGGCCGTAATCTCTTCCTCGTGCGGGGAATCACTGAGCATGAACTTGAATCGCCGCGGCGACGACCGTGAGGAGATTTGGTGATCCTTAGAAAAGTCGCGCGAATGGGCGTGGTGAGTGAGGTCCAGTACGGACGTGCGCTCCCTTATGCTACCCTGCAGAAACCAAACCCACCGCTCCAGGAGTACTGGGAGTTCTGCAAGTCGCACCGGATGGTCATGACCAACATCAAGCTGCTCGATGTCTATCAGTTCCCAGACATCGAGACGATCTCACCATGTCCGCTGCTCTCCACCCTTGGCCTCGACCCAGCGCTGGCGGGACCCTTGGTCGATCATCGTCTTGGGCTGCTTGAGCGCCTACGACTTGCCGAGTCCCGTGGGTGTGGTCTCCTGATGCGAGAGTCGGCCTTAGTGGTGCTGAGCCGCTGCCGCAGATACCGATACGTCCCTAAGTCTCGTGCAATCCCATGGACTGGTGGAGCAGGCTTGATCATCGGCGGCTCTGTGATCGTCAACCCAAGTTTATGTTATCTACTCTACACAGTATCTATGCCCATCAGCTCGCGTGTCTGCTTGTAGCACATGCGTAACTTCGGTGACTTTGACCAGTCACAACACCACCTCCAGTCTTAGAAACTATAGAAATGTCGGATAGATTTGTCCGACAAATTCTGGCTACCTATACATCAGCTTCCGCGGATGAATCAACTTGTAGAGACTAAATTGCCACGCGTGGAACTGCCTTCTCAGCAGCAGCCGGAGGAGCAGCCCCACCCATCGTAGCTCCAAGCTTTGGTTTGCGAGTTCTTTTGATATGGAGAACCACATGTCTTGCTGCCCGCATTAGTCCTATTTCGACGAAACATTGGCGTGCGAACCCTTCAGTCACAGGTTGCTTGCGGATCCCAGACATCAAATCCGATGCGACAGAGCCTGCGAATGACGTTTAAAACGGGGAGATTACTGAAGTATGGCATCGGGACGGCGGACTAGACTTTACTGAGTCCTGATTGGTACGACTTTCCCAGCGTACTTAATAACGGCTAAATATTCGCACATTTGGAAACTCAGTCATGGACGAACACGACTGACACTACCGTCGACAATTGGAATCTCTCCCACAGGCCAAACTACTCCGTGCTCCAGTAGTTTGGCCTGTGGAAGAGATTTAGCTGTTATGAAGGACTCGACATTGCCTCTCGAACTGGGCGAACGTGTTCTCATCCATGAGGGTCTCACAGGATCTCCACCCTCGTTCCGAGACGCCTTCTGAAGCGATGCATTGTTGTTTTGTGCGACCGCCACCCGAGCAGGACATGAATGTTTGAATCCTCAAGACAAGGAGCCATAGTTACTGGAACGCTTCAATCCCGTCGTTGTAGCAGATCCAGAGGAGCGGGGAAGAAGTCTAGTTTGACCGATCGACTGTGCTTGATTGCAGTCGTCCTGGGATACGACTCTACCTGTATCGGCCCCCAGCCACCAACGCAGAGAATTGTCCGTCAACTTCCAGGTCTGCTAGTGTTCCCCTTGCAATGAATGTCACCATAATCCGCGCCTCCACGTTTTAGCCACAACACGCGGCTTCCGAATAATCTCATGTTCAAATTCTCTCGCTCACCAGCGAAACAAAGGTGATGCTCTTCAAAGTATCGGCTGTCTCACTGCTGGCTACTATAGCCCTTGGCGAGAAGCCTCAAGGGAATTCACTGTCGCAAACGATTCCAAGCGACTTGTTCAGTAGTCCGTCCTCAACCGAGGATTGTGGGGCCACCATCCGGTCGACTCGCGCCAGCGCAATCGCCAAGGCGTCGACCAAGACCCACAATGAGAACCACCGCACTCATGTCTCGAGTCAAGATGCTCTTGACAAACGCGAATGGTGAGGAGGAAGTTTTCTAGTTGACCGCCGGTCCCGTTTTTCGCACGACCAGGTTGGAAAAATTATAATAATCTATATTGTATTGAGTGAGACGAGTTGACTTAGCCGGGACCGAGGTTGACTTACCGGACAGAAGAGTTGACTTAAGCGGGACTGGTTGACTTAGGCGGTAGATGGCAAAAGACCGAATGAGCTCTATTTGCTCGGATGGAAATGGTGGGTGTAGGGAGCTAGCGCTGTAGAGTCCTGTGTCCTACGTGTCCTGGATTTATCAGCCAACAATTGTGGTGGCGTCCA
>JAADVR010000251.1:0-42563 GCA_023335855.1 Pythium scleroteichum
GCGACCGTGCTGGACTCGGACCGCATCATGGTGCTGAGCGACGGGCGCGTGGTGGAGTTCGACTGTCCTGGCAAGCTGGTGCAGAATGAGAAGGGCGTGTTCTATGAGCTGGCGAGCGAGGGCGGCGTGCTCGAGCAGATCCTCTCCAAGGCCTAAATGCAGTATGTCAACGGCTACGAACCGAAGTTGGATAGATAGTTCATGCAGTAACGAAAATTTCGATTGGCTGTGGAGTTCAGAGATATATTTCGCTGAAGCTGCATCGGAGGCTACGGGAGTACCGGAAACAATGTGGATCTCGTGCCACGAGCTCAGCTAACGTCGGAAGGACTTCCGAGTTAGTCACACGTCGCAGAAAGCTCGTTCATAGGATCTGAAATTACCGTATTGGTACGGTAAAACCACCTGTTTTTTACACCAATACGAAGACTCTTTCCCCTTATTTCATCCAATCATGCCCATCCTCTCCTCTGGGTTGAGCTCCCCACGTCCTGCCAATAGCACAAGATCAACGACCATGGCGGCGCCGCACGTGGCGCTCACGCGCGACGGGCTCCACGTCTCGTCGCTGGACGAGCGCCAGTTCAAGCACCTGACGCTGCGCAACGGTTTGCAGGCGCTCGTGGTCTCGGACGCTGAGACCGAGAGCGCGTCGGCCGCCATGGACGTCCACGTCGGGTTCCACTGCGACCCGGAGGCCGTGCCCGGGCTCGCGCACTTCTGCGAGCACATGCTCTTCCTTGGCACGGACAAGTACCTGGACGAGAACTCGTACAGCGCCTTCCTCACAGCCCACGGCGGCTCTTCGAACGCGTACACGGCTGCACGCAACACGAACTACTACTTCGACGTCGCCGCGCCGCACCTGCGCGAGGCGCTCGACCGCTTCGCGCAGTTCTTCATCGCGCCGCGCTTCACGACGAGCGCCACCGACCGCGAGATGAATGCGGTCGACTCGGAGAACAAGAACTACCTGCAGGACGACTACTGGCGAATCAACCAAGTCCACCGCAGCCTCGGCAACAAGAACCACCCGTACCATAAGTTTGGTGTTGGGAACTTGGACTCGCTCAGTGTTCTTCCCAAGCTGCAAGGTGTTGACGTGCGCGAGGAACTCCTGCGATACTACGAGTCCTACTACTCTGCGAATCTCATGAAACTCGTAGTCTACGGCAAAGAAGACGTGGAGACTCTAAGCCAGTGGGTCGAGACCATCTTCTCGGACGTCAAACACAACGGACGTGAAGGACCACCGGAGTTTGGGCCTGAGCAGCCGTTCACCGAAGACCAGTTCCGTCGAAGACTCGACGTTCTACCTGTAAAGGACATCCACATTATCGGTGTTACGTGGCTGCTGCCACCTTTGCGTGGGAAGCGGTACACCCAGCAGCAGACGTCCGTGATTTCACATCTCATTGGCCATGAAGGCGAAAGTTCGCTGATGTCGATGCTTAAGGCACGCAATTGGGTTAACACTGTCAGTGCCGGCATTGAGGAGGAGCACGACGAGTTCTCGCTCTTTCTGATGAACTTTGAAGCCACGGAAGAAGGCATGAGTCACGTGGACGAAATCGTCGAGGCGTTATTCCAAGTGTTGCGCCTGCTCCGCGAATCCTCACCGCTGGGTAAATGGATTTTCCAGGAAATGCAGGACATCGCAATCATGCACTTTTTATTCCAAAGCAAGCAAGCTCCGATCCAATTTACGAGCAGCACAGCGACGAGTATGCAGACGTTTGCGAAACGGGATATTTTGTCTCAAGACATGCTGTACTACCCTGAGGACACAGAGCAGATTCGCGAACTTCTCGAATTGATGACACCACAACGCATGAAGCTTTTGGTAGTCTGCAAGTCGACTGAGCCGGTGGTAGAAAAGGAAGAGCGCTGGTACGGGACAAGATACAGGGAGCTCTCTATCGACGACGATCTTCTCAAGAGATGGGAAACTGTAGAACTACATCCCGAGATTGGTTTGCCACTGCCCAACGAGTTTGTTGCGTCTGACTTCTCGCTCATCGACCCGTCCAAAACCGTCCATGACGGCAAGGCTCCGTCCCGCATTCGTGACGACAACTGGTGTCGCCTGTGGTACAAGCCCGACTTTCACTTCAAGAAGCCGCGTATCCACGCAGCGCTGACGTTCTACTCACCGTTTGTAAACGACACGCCGCTCGCGTATGTTCTGTCAGATCTCGTCGTCGGATGCGTTCAAGATGAACTGACGGAGTATTCGTATGACGCGTCTCTCGCCGGTATGAACTATGATCTAGCTGTGCAAGGCAACTGCATCCACTTGGGTGCTGTGGGTTTTAGCGCGAAATTCGACATCTTGGTTCTTCGCGTGGTCGAGACCATCGCCACCATCGCCGACACGCTTGAGTCCGATATGTTCGAGCGCGTTCACCAACAGGCGCGCAAGTCGTACGAGAATATGAAGTACGACGAGGCTTTTCGTCTCGCGATGCACGACACAAGCGCGATTATGCAGGAGGGATCGTGGCCGACTGATGACCTTATTTCTGCCATCACGCAGGTCGAGGGCAACGTTCAGTTGTTACGTGTCCACGCAAAAAAGGTGATCTCTCAGCTCTACATTGAGGCGCTCATGTACGGCAACCTTTACGAGGAAGACGCACTCATGATGATAGAAAGAGTTCTCGGGCACCTGAAGGACTCCCAGGCTGTGCTTCCGTCGCAGCACTTCAAGTGGCTGCCACGGCAGCTTCGCCTCCCCCAAGGTGTAGAGTGTGTGTTGCGGCGCAGCCACCCTAATGGTGAAAATCTCAACTGCGCCATCGACTGTGTCTACCAGATCGGCCCCGAGACGATGCGTGACCGCGTAGCGCTCGCGGTTTTCTCACAGATTGTGAATGAGCCACTGTTCAACCAGTTGCGCACGAAGGAGCAGCTCGGCTACACGGTTTTCTCAACGCCGTCAAGACAAAGCGGAGTGCAGTGGTTTCGCGTGATTATTCAATCAAACGTCGCGTCGCCTGAGTACCTCGAGCAGCGGCTTGGTGCATTCCTGTCCAGCATGCGTGACGTTATCGCCCACGAGCTCACCGACGATCAACTGCAGAAATACATCCAAGCAATCGTCAAGGACTACTCTGAGAAACCCAAGAGCCAAGAAGAAGACGTACAAGCTCTGAGCTATGAGATCGCGATCCGCGAGTATCAGTTCGACCGGCGTCAACGACTTGCGCAACTTGTCGCCACCCTCCACCGTAGCGATATCCTCGCATTCTTCGACACGTACATCGCCGAGAACGCGGCGCAGCGCAAGCGGCTGAGCATCCGAGTCTATGGCAAGGAGTTCCCGATCCCAGCGCTCATGACGGCGGAATCTCCGCTCAGCGTCGAGTTCCGAACGGTGCTCACTGCGGGTGTCGCTTTACTTCCTTCTCCTGACGTCCGCCGAGAAATTTCAATCGTCGATATCGCGGAATTCAAGCAGAGTCAGTCTCTGTTCGGCCTTCCGTCGGCCGCGACTTCAGTTAGGGCATAGACAACTTGGTTGCCTGAGTTTTAATGAAGACTTTCAATTGGAATCAGCGAAGAAACAGAATGTGGATGTCATGACACAAGAAGCCAGCATGACATTATCAGGGAGTAGATGGCTGGTCGTCGATTTCGGAGTGGTTTTGCCAATGAAAAAGTAGAGGAGCGTTGCAACCACACTGGTGAAGGTGGTGCCGACCGTGCGTTCAAACGATCCTTTCAATACCAATGTCGAGAAAGCCGGGACACTGCGACACACCAGGCTCAGTAACGGATGACTCGCTTGGTCGAGATTCCCGTGCTTGAGGCAGAGCGGCCTTCTAGGTTCGGGTCGTCCATATTCGCCAATGGCGGCGAGTCGCAGCACCACGCGCGGCCTGTCGAGCGTGTCTTCGCCACTCTCTTCGGTTCCAAGCACGAGCAGCACGCACGGTTCGAGTTCTGCCGCATCGCGAAGTCCTCCCACGCGGCATCGACTCCTGGAAGTGCGGCGGCGTCGGTGGAGGGCCGGGCCTTGTAGGCGTTGGCACCGGTGTGGCCTCACACGGCACCAGGAAGAACTGCGATAGAGACGGAAGCAACGGCGCGTCATCGGATGCGTACGGACGCGATCGAGTCGAGAGCATGAACTGGAAGTCGGCATTGAACGGGACGCATGCTCATCAATGAGGTGGGAGTATTGCGGCCAAGCGATCCGTCTCCGCGGTCTTGGTACAGTCCCGCCGCCGCGGAAAATCGAGAGCCGTGCAGATACCGACGGAGGCTGGTCACCGAAGTGTCGCGTAAGCAATGACACATATTTGCAAACTCATGGATCTACCGCTGTGCGCTCGTGGTTGGTTCTCGGGCCCGCGATCTCGGCTCGAGGTAAACAATCCGCTGAACCGCTCATGGAACTGTTCTGAAGCAGCACTCCAATGTCTTGGCTCTCACGCGTTGAGTGGGGAGCTCTGATGGAAGCCAATCTTGGCCGACTTCTCGACGACTGCGGGGCAGTCAAGGATCTACGTCTCCTGTTTACCCACAACACCCACACTCATCATCGGTCTGGCACTCACGCATGTATTCGATCTCATGCCCTCGATCTGGCTAACTTGATTGTTGGAGAAGCCGGTGTTCAGAGTGGACGGTACCCAGATTGGTGCTCTAGATCGCGAGGTCCTGCGCGTGAGCTCGTAGCGGTTGGGGAGTTGGTCGACGTGCTGGCCGTCGACGGGCCGCGCGTCGCTCTCTGATCATGAGCGCCTTGCAGGCCCATTCGACGTTCCCGCCGTCGCCCTCGGCGTGTAGCATGGCCGCGTACTGCCGATCAGTGGCAAGCGCGAGCAAATGCCGGTGGGTCGTGAAGGGAAGCGGAGAAACAGCGGGGAATACGGTCGCCAACACCACCATCAAGCCACGCCCCAGAGAATGACGAAGAAAACTTTGAGAACTCATAGAGAGACCAGGATATCGTTTTTCAAAACACTTAACGTACTAATACAAGGGAAGTCCATGAAGAAGGCGAGGACACTGTACAAAGCTCACGCTCCAGAACATTCTCGTGGTCAAGAACAGGGAGCGGGAGCGTATTAGATAACTGAGGTGGCCTCTGTTATCTAGTACTTTCCCTGTTCTCCGCGATCCGAGTTGATCCTATGTCCTCCAGATGTCTTCATCCAAAATTTTCGAAGCAGCGCCGCGTCGCATGGTGGCCGCGCTTCCGTGACCGCCGCGCCACAGCCACCGTGGCTGTGCCTGGCGCCGCGGGCTCTATTAATAGGTCGGGCTCAGCCGGCAATTTGTCACGGAGAAGAGACCCGGAGCCCAGTGCGATCGGGACGCTATGGAGCCTAGCTGCCTCCTGCGTCAGCTTGGGTAGTGCCTGAAGCTCCATATGCGGACCGAGTCCCAGGCACTAGGTCTCTCTCCAACTCACCCACCTCTCCCCATCCTGGAGACCGGGGGCCTTGTGCGATCGCGATGCATGGACCTGAGTTGCTCTTCATGGGGCAGTGAGGCACCAGAAAGCTGACCGAGTCCCGGCCCTGGGTCTCCCTACACTTCGATAGAACGCCAGGATCGTGTTTCAACCACTCAGTTCTCATCAACTACCACACAAGTAGCGCAACCAATACTTCGTACAGTCCGCGGATACAGCAAGAGGGGCGAGGACACAGGAAAAACCCAAATCAAAGACTCCCAAAATTCCATGGGCGAACTGTTGTGTTTTCTATATTGCCAATTCTACGCTCTCATCTCTTACTCAAAAACTTATCAACTCGACTGTGTCATCGGCATCGAACAGCCACCGCAACGTCTCACACACGTCTTGGTCGTAAGGCTTGGGTTCCAGTGCAAACGCCATGTGTCCAGATGCTGTTGAGACCCAGTCTTCGCACACACCAGAAGAGACCTCCGGGTCGTGACTGCACACTGACGTAGGCGATGAAGCAGAGCGAGGATGACACTCGCCAGAACGATATATGTTGTGGCTGAGCTTGATATGCCGCCGAAGGTTGCCCGGCGTACTGAACACCTTGCCACATGCAAGGATGGTGCACCGGTGGACATCGGAGCCCTCGGAGTGCGAAGTCATGTGACGCTCGAGCTTGGCCTCACTGGAGAACTCACACGCGCACCCGTCGATCAGGCACTTGAGTGGTCTTCCGAGCCACGGGTGCGTTCTCTTGTGGCGAGCGAGGTTGCCGGAGGTCGCGAAGGCTCGACGGCAGGACCGGACGGGACACACGAAAGGTCGTTGTCCGGTGTGTGCGTTCATGTGGTCCTTGAGTGCGTTGGTTCGTTTGGAGCGTAGGGAGCACCCCGGGAACTGGCACGCGTACGGTCGCACGGGGTCGTCGGTGTCTTTGCTGGGGTGGAAGGCGAGTGTTACCCCGTCCTGGTCTACGACCGAGAGAGAATATTCGTTTGTTTCTCAGGGAAGCTGTTGCGCAAGCTCTTCACATCGCGCTCTCGGTGGCCGCTGACAGACATGGTGGCTTTGGGCGTTCTTGGTAGTTGGAGTGAATTCCTGGAATGAATAGCGCATGGGGAAGTCAAGTTCGAGCTGCTCGTCGTGCTTGAACTTCGACGTCTATTGCTACTTGGGTACAAGTATTGGTGGAATATAGCTGGGCGCGCTGGACAGGCTATGCTCCAGTCACGCTCCACGTGAGTACTTGGCGACTCGAAGCGGAACGGTTGCCATTCGGATAGGCAATGGTTCGAGCTTGCCGTGCCGATCCGAACTATCCACTTCGCCATCCCATGTCACCTCCCCATCTATCAGAATCTGCCTTTGAAACCTTTTTGGGTATGACTAATGGAACACGCCGAGCCTTCTAGCTCGCGTCGTCAAAGACCATACAGTACCAGTACACTCCGTTCGGAACCCTGTATCCAGGCCGCCTGTTGGTGGCCCATTCACCACCCAGCATTTAACTTCGCAGTTCGTTTCGTGCAGCTGCGTGGGTATGTGGCACCGTGTGCTACCGACAGATTAGATCGTGTTGGGCGGCGAGTTCGGAGAAATTATGCCAACCAAGAACTGTAGACAAGAAAATGGAGTCTATCTAGACCCCTCGAAAGAGACAGGAAGAACTGACCGAAGTGTATTACAGCTGACAATGTTGGACGCCACCGTTTCCCACTGTACAGTGATATCCAACATGCCAGGTGCGCCTTCCCAACGACAAGGCTTTCCACCGCAACATGCAGGAGATTATGACATGTCAACGTTCAGCCACAAACCAACACCAGTGGGCACCAGAAGAAAATTTTGTAGATTTCTCTGGCGCTGGGATGGCAATCTGAGTGGACACGGCCAACAGTATCGTTAACTAGAATTATAATTTGGTTCTCTGCCCATAGAAACTGTTCTTTGCATGCATCTGTTCGCAGTCCCCCGTCCTGACGTCGCAAGCGATGTCAGTCCGTCATGTTGCCTTGTGGACGCGTGCCTTCGCAGCAGCAATCCATTGCCTCCGTTCGTGACAGGCGCTGGTGGTGCCATCCCATCACCGAACTCAATGGTCACTTTTGGAAAGGTGTCGCACACCTGTCCGTCAAACTCCGAAATCCCAGATGGCTTCATGACAGCAGTAACGTAGCGTGTTGGTGGTTGACCCTGGCCTGCTGGCTGGCGCAATTGAACGACTGCTCAGTAGAAATCGCCACCGCACCACAAATTAGATGCCACCGTGGTCAGCGCACCTGGAACTTTGCACCCATTTTCCCATCGACGCGCCGAGATGGAGGGAATACTGTACACCGCCCCGGCAGAGCCAATGCCAGTAACGAGCCAGCCCGAGAGACTGCTTGTGCCTCGTCCGAAGAGTGGTTGACTAAACTGCCGCCAGAATATTAGTTGCGGATGCCATAGTGGACTGACTGTACACCGTCTTCGAACCACAAAGACGAAGAGTTTTGTTGGCCGAGTTTCGATTGGCATGCACTATCGAAGCCGTGTGGGCGTCTTGTCTGTCACTGACCGGAACAGGCTCCCGACTCAGCGCACATCTGACTGATGTTGCTCGGCACTACCAAGCAGAAAAAACCATGTGTACGCGAAGGCCGACAAGGTTAGTGGGGAGGTGGGGCGGCTCGCCCAAAGTTGGTTGGCGCGACAATTCTCGCGAATGGGGTGGCGTATGGATCGATGGATCGCGAAACTCCGCACAACCTCAGAATCAAGACCATTCCCATGGCTTGAGGATCGATAGTTGGGGGCTGGGACCCTCCATGGACCGCACACTTCCACACGGCATACTCTTCGATCCTTGCATCATGAAGACAGCGCCAGTCAAAAATCCTAAGTTCGTCCTAGGGGATCACGAATCCGGACTCTAAATAGGAGAGTTCTTTTGTGAAACGCATCTGATTTGCCAGAACAACTGTGCTTGTATCGCAAACGATTCGTGCCTCTGGCAGCAACAAGTGGCATCGATTCCCACCGCTTTCCAGGAAGACTCGCATTCGTTCCCGTGCTCCCCATCGACCCCTCGACTCTCCTTTTTTGTATGAAACGAGCTGCCTGATTGACTACAAGACCCAAAGGCCGACGTTCAAATTCCGTTCCGAGCTGGGATCTGGTGTTCCACGGATAAGAATCGGTAAGGGTCTCAACGGCTGCGATTCCCCAGACCGTAAAGTAAAGCCAACAGGAGGATGGGTTGTCAAATATGGAAGACTGTGATTGGTTGATTAAAATCAACCAATCACACTCTTAGCTTAAAAGCTTCAATTTGAGCTGATTCCTGCGACATGATCTCGCAACGTACAAGCAACTCTGGGTAGGCCAATATGCACCTAGACCAAACTATTTGAGCGAAGGAGACTCGAGGTCTAAGGATCGATCGCAGACGAGAAAAGGGTAACAGCACATGCAAAAGTAGGAACCAGCACATTTTTTGGCTACCTAGCACACTAATCTGAATAAGTACTTCACATCAAAAATTACAGGTGAACGCTTCCAAATCGAGCGGAGCTCGATTTGGCTTGTAAGTCTCGCTCGGCTCCGCAGGCCCGCAGGGCCGAGGGCTAGGGTTCACACTCACGCGCTTGGCTACCGAGGTTTAGCCGAGGGTGCTCCGCTTGCGCGGAGCACTGAGCCGTAACCTTGGCCTTCACATGATAGGGTGGGGGGTGGGGGTGACGGTTCAGGGTGGTAGTATATTGATATATGATAACTAAATATGTGGTTTGGGAGGGTTTAGATGGGTTCTGTGCTGGGCAGCCAAAAACTGTGCTGGTTCCCGATTTTGCATGTGCTGGCACACCACTCTCATCGCAGACACGTCGCACGAACGCAAGCGGAACTCGGAACAGCGCCAATTTTGAACGTCGTGATGGACTTACCGATGCCACGTAACGATGAGCACCAGATGTTTGGATGTTTGGCGATACCTCACAGGAATACTTCACGCCCCAGTCACCATTGGTAATCAACGCAAGTGGGAGCCCTTCTTTAGAAGAGAGAAATGGCTGTTGGGTGCGATCAGTGTCACGTCCCCCGTTCCTATACAGAAGTGACCCTGGCCAAGTTCGACAACCCAAATCAGACGGTCGGGGTTCTTCACAGCTATTCCAACGTGGCAAACAAGTCCATTCGTTCTATTAAACACAGCACTGTTCTATTGTGGTATGTTCCAACAATCAACTGATGTCTACTGTACTTCGACAGCTTCAATACTGTAGCGTCCAAGTTCTATGTAGCTTATACGGAGCCACATGCTCCTCTCACCGATCGGACCCAACACCAGAGACGGTTCGCCTCCCTGCCGCCAAGAACGTTTCTTACGCTCTCATGAAACAGACGCAGGTCTGCATCCTGAGTTTGAATAACACAAGAGAGAGACCGCTTCAGAGGAATCACTTGAAGAACATCAACTATATTTTGAGAAGGTATTCTCTCTACTCGCTACCTCTCGCTCTTCTCAAAGGCTCACGTACTCAGTGGGGCCCTCGTCGCAAAACAGCCACAACAAGGTCTCGTACATGTCCTGATTGTGGGAAAGCGGGTCGAAAGCGATCGGTTCGATGTCCTCACTGACTGACTCGACCGAACTTTCATGGGACTCCGAAGCGGCCTTTCGATCGTGATCGCACACCAACGTTGGCGACGACACGGAGCGAGGACGTGCTCCAATCGGGTGGTAGACATTGTGGGTGATCTTGATGTGGCGTCGGAGATTCCCGGGCGTGCTGAACACTTTGCCGCACGAGAGGATGGTGCAGCGGTGGCCGTTGTAGCCGTCGAAGTGAGACTTCATGTGACGCTCGAGCTTGGCCTCGCTCGGGAACTCACACGCACACCCGTCGACCAGACACTGGAGAGGCTTCACGAGCCACGGATGGACGACTCGCTTGTGACGTCCCAAGTTCCCAGAGGTCGCGAAGCCTCGGCCACAAGTGCGAACGGGGCAGACGAAGGGGCGTTCGCCAGTGTGAGAGTTGACGTGGTCCTTGAGCGAGTATCGTCGTTTGAAGACTTGGTTGCAGCCCGGGAATGGACACACATGTCGCCGTTCCGACGTTGGGAGGTCGAAGTTGACCGGTGTCATCGACGAGCACTCGGACACTCCGGACGGGCTGCCATGCGGCTCCTGCATCTTGGTCGAAGTCCTGGCTGGGCTGCCGCACTCGCTCATTGTTCGAGGTTGGTGGTGGGTTCTTCAGAGTAAATTTGACAATGATGCAGTGCGGAGACCGTCTCTTGGTCTCAGCACCTAGTAGGGTGTATGCTTACGTCAGCTCCCTCGCTGAAAAGGTCCAAATATTAGGGGTATACGAAAGGCGCGTGACGGATTACGCAGAGGTCTTAGCGGTTGCGTCGATAATTGTTTGAACCATTTCGGATGAGTTTGTATGGATCACAGCAGCTTCCATGGAAATTCCCTCCTGTCAAACAGAAGGCCAGCGCGATCGAGTTGCGAAACGAAGTGATCGAACTTCCAGCGTGGCAAAATTACAAAGATGTGGTTCTTAGAAGTGTAGCCATGGCGGCTGATGTACAGTGCCACGCCGATCTGAAATTTCGCCAAGACTTTGCCTCTTCTCAATTGAACGAATGCCTCCGTAGCCACGATCACAGCCATCGATCTTTCTGAACCGCTGAAGTGAATCCCACTCTTTGGGTGTGACTACAATCGTTGACCGGCCACGCCCGTAACAGCGAAGCGGCCTGTCACGTCTGCCTCTCGTTCAGGATTTGAAGAGCCAAAGTCTGATTCTGCCTGATTCTAAAGTTGACAGTCGCGGTTCGTTCACCAGGCGAGACCGGTCCGAGAGGGACAAGCCGTCCAAAGACGAGGAGAAACAATCGAAAAAACTGGAGTGTGGCGCCTGCGTACTGTACTGTTCGAGAAGAAGCGAACCCAAAATGTGCGGCAGGTGGGAATTTGGCCGATCCTGCGACGGACGCGGACCACAGGACTGGTGGACGCACCAGCGGCGTCGCAGGTTGCGAGTCGCACCCAACTGGCCGATGATTGATTCGTGTGCAATTGGCTAATGAATGATTCGTGTGCAGTGGCCTCCTCAGTGAGAGTCGGCGTGCTTGCTGGCCTGAAGAAACCGTGTCAAACTAGAGTCCAAGGTGATTGTGTGGAGATCGCTCGCTCAGAGAGGTCATGTGGTTCTCGTGATTCCCCCTCGCTATGGGACATCCGAATCGACCAGGAGATGGTCGCTTCGTCCAGTTTGGAAACGTGTGGGTCGATACCTCGTAAATGACTGAGTGTGCGGCACTTCGAACGGAGGCGCCGTCCAACACAAGTCGAGGAAGAATCGTTTCATGATCAGTGAGTCTGACTCGTTTAGAGGCTTTGAAGACTACTAGCATTCCTCTTCGGAAACCAACAAAGTTACAATGATCGTGAGAGCTTTTATGACGTTACTTCATACTCTCACACGGAAGATGATGTTCTCAGTGAGTAGCCACTCTCAGCAGATTGCGATTCAGAGCCCACCTAAGCTGATTAGGACGTCTAACTCCTCGCGTAATACAAAAAAAAGGAGAAGATCCAGAGCCCACCTACAGCACGCACTTGTTCTCAAGTTGTTGTAGCTCCGTTGTCGTAGTGATCTCACTTTTTAAAGACTTCAAGACTTGAAGTCTTTGAAGAGCGAGATTACTACGACAACGCTTCATCAACAAAACCACCTCTCTCTCACGACTCCTCCCTCTTCAACCACATGGAATGGCTCAGAGTCGCTCTCCGAACTAATCCTAGGTCCGCCCTTGCTTCTCAGGGTGTTTTACTCTTTCAATAATTCAAAGTAGAAATACAATTGATGATCAACGAATGGGACCAGTGAAAACTGTGAATCGAGGCTATCAAACAACGGGTTTAGGGACATATCTTGCCGTCACTTCTAGAACCACACAACTGTACTCGTCACCGAGTCCTTGTATTGTTTCCAGCAAGTGTGCCTTTGCATTTGTTTTGTACACATGTGATCTAACTCTGAGGGAGAGCAAATGGATTCGATATCGACTCACTTTCATAACATCTTACTCAAAAACTCACGAACTCAGTCGCATCGTCGTCGCTGAACAGCCACTGCAGGGTCGCACACATATCTCTGTCACAGGGGAGTGGCTCGAGTGCGATCGGGTCGATGCTCGCACTTGCTGACGTCCAATCGCCAGGACAACCCACCGAGACTTTGAAGGCATGAGCTTGATCATGTGTCGGCGCAGGTGACGACGATGGGCGGCGTCGGGATCCACGGGGGCGAAAATCGTTGTGGGCAACCTTGATGTGACGTCGGAGGTTACCAGGCGTGCTGAATACCTTACCACACGAAAGAATGGTGCAGCGGACTTCGTCAGAGCCCTCGAGGTGCGACTTCATGTGGCGTTCGAGCTTGGCCTCGCTGGAGAATTCGCACGGGCAACCGTCGATCAAACATTTGAGAGGTACTCCGAGCCACGGGTGCGTCCTCTCGTGCCGAGCAAGGTTACCCGAGGTTGTGAACCCGCGACCGCACGAGCGAACAGGACATCTGAACGGACGCTCGCCGGTGTGGGCGTTCATGTGGTCGTTGAGCGCGTTGCTGCGCTTGAAACGGAGCGAGCATCCAGGGAGCCGACAAGGATACGGTCTCAGAGGGTCAGTGGTATCCTTGTCGGACGGGAAGGCAGTTGTTTCTTGATTCGAACTGAGCGAACAGGTGAAGTCGACAGTCGAGGTTGCTGGGGACGTGGAGCTACGGGCGCTGAATGCGAGGAGCTCGATCGGATGCATATCTGGATCGGTGATGTGGGTTGCTGTGAGCAAATTGTACAATGACCATGCGAGAAATCTTCTCGCCGCCAACACGGGGAGAGGAGTCTGTCGTTTGCTGTACGGCCTGGCATGCCAGGGTCTGAACGTCCACGATTGTTTCGGGTGTTCGTGTCGGTGAATGTGCCCATCCTACTCGACAGACTGTTGACGCTTTCACGCTTCGCACGAATCCTTCCGCGACTGGACCGAAGCGAGCCCGCCTTGCCATACCTATCCGAACTATCCACATTAAAGGAAACGGTGTCTAGTGGCGTTTCTGTTTCCATCGTCAAACGTGCTGGCGTATGGTTACGTTGGAGTCAAGAGCAAAGCGCTGCAGTTCCAGCAGTTCCCCACTCCACCTTGTGGGCACCTGCTATCTCTGAAACGGTTGCCTACTTCACGATAAATGATCGGCACATAAACGAGTCGTCCACTTTGTGTACAGTTGCTTCGACTCCAGTGGAAGGATTCAGACAGCGAAGAGAGTTGGTGACACAACCGTACGAGTTGTACTCCTTTCCTTCTGGCGTCTTGTCTGCAGGTACTGCACACGACGGCAGTTGATCCTCCACTACGGCCATGCCACCCAGCACTGTGGTCAGCGTCGACTCCATCTGAAGAGGACAGGGCTGTCAATGTGAGATCCTCGCGGATCCGGGGACATGATATGTCACCATATCTCCTCTCAATACACTTCAACAGCAATTCTCCATGGTCAGCAAATGCCTACTTGGTCCTTCACAACAGGGATCGTGGGTGAGAACTTCTGTAGTCGTGCCTGGCCATTCGCTTCTCGTCAAGAGGATTTCTTCCCAAACAGGTGGAGGCAGTCTTCTACTGGCCACGTGACGTCGCCTCGGTGAGAGTTCAGAAGTTCACTCCATGACAGGAAGCTGTCTGCCGCGCACTCTGGTGGTCACCCCGAGAGACGATTCCCGATCTGACTTTGAATCTGCGTCGTCAGGAAAAGACACAGACATGGGTGCAACGACACTGAACACTTGAAGTAATGTGTGGCTCAGAGCGATCTTCAATAGGATCTTAGTTGAATTGCGACGCTCGTTAGAGAGGAGTCTCCAGGTGGACGCTTTCCGTCGAATCAGTAAGCCAAAGTCTACCAATGGCGTAGGCTACACGACCGGATGGACGTTCAGATCGCCGCACAGAAACTAGCTGCTGCATCCAATTTGCTACGGATGGGCACACCTACAAGGACTCGCTTGTGCTGGCTCCGGAGGAAAACTGTGGGACATACGAGGACGGTACACTCACGCAACGAGCTGTTCAACGCGCCAGCGTCGAATGCTGAATCCCGCTCTAGTGGGCTCATAGCTCACAGGTCGTTGGATCGAGACCGACAATTGAATCCCGCTCGAGTTCACGCTCTGTCATGGCAATGCCAAACAAACGGAGGCGAGTCTGGTTCACGTGCCTCGGCAAAAGTGTCCCTTGAACTGGGTCGCAGGATCGGCTCGCAACCCGCCGTCGGCTTCTGGGAACGGAAAATCCCACGATTGCGATTGTTGATCGGTCGTCAGTGCATCGACTCACAACCACAGCACACGCTGCCATCACCCCGCATAACGATAGGTGTCGACGCGAAAGCGACCAACGCCTGAGTAGGTCCATCTACGTTGATGATGATAATGGAGTCTATTGAGTTCAACTAAGTGTGAATCCTAATAGCTTCGGTGCTGTCGCTTGATCGGGGTGCTAGAACTCAACGTGGTGGGTCACAGCAGTGGCCAGCCACGGACGCAGATCGTTGTGGAGCAGCGAGGGGAGATCTTGGTGACCGCCCCGCTGGGTGGGGTGTGAAACCTGGGAGCTCGCTCTCGCGTTCATGGCGAGATTGGCGAGCGAGTCGGCCATTTGGTTATAGGCCCTTCTGTGGTGATGCCAATGCTGGATGCCGAGTTGGTCCGCTAGCCTTCGCGCCTGTGAATAGAGCGTCTGGAGAGCCCGATTCTTGGGTGCGCGGTACTGGGCCATCTACGTTGAGCTAACTCCGGGGGAGCTGACGCTCGGTCGGTCTTCGTTGCCAACTGTGGGTTTAACTTCCTCCGTAATACAAAAAAAAAAGCATAACGATAGGAGACCACTCAATGCCACACGCAGCTGGCGACGGCGAACTTGAGATCTTGGGACTAGAAGCGACCACCCCATATCCCGTTTCAGGCTGCTGGAGCGTGAAACCCAATGAGCCGAGTCGAGACCACACGATCGGAAGCGTGCTTGTTGAACGTGAGCGTTGGGGTTGTCCACCTAGCCATATTTCGATCCTTTTGTGCTCCAAGAAGAGAACATGTGATTTGAGATTGAATTTGGAACTCGGGACAAAGCGATTATAAAATTTGGCTATCTCTACTCTGGCGGGCTGACGAACAGCGGGAGCCCCTGTTACCCTTCGGGTGCTACCCACGCCCTCGGCTGGCACACTTCTCGGGGTAGGCGCCTCAAGCCTGCTGGCTCTTGTGACTTATTTACTGTCGAGATCCATCATCAGCTCTGTGAAAAACACTTAAACTGCTCGAATGGCCTCGAAGGCATTCGTGAGAAGAACTGAACACATCGATTGTACGTGAACAGCACCATGGTTGAATTGAATTTGACGTCGGCGTCTACCGGATTGCATTAGTGTTTTTTTTGTCCGCAAGTCCACGTTTCATACTGTTCTAGGTGTAGAGGGGGCGAACCGACGTGAACGAAGTATCTTGAGTTGAATCGTCCAACAGTCAAGTATCGGTATTTTCTGTCTCCTTACCCGGCACCATCTCCACGAAGACAACAAGGTGGTCGAATGTTGCGATAGACTTCACGAGCTGCTCCAAACATTCCATCTGTCCGAGCGCCCTGAGTGACGGGGATGTCGTCCATTCCTCCGTGGTGATTGCTTTTCGTGGCGGGCCTCCGCCGTCTGCAAGGCCCGCGGTGAAGACGCGTGCGTGCAGCTGATCTAGTCACCTTTTGAAACACAACCTCTGTGCCTTCTCCTGTTCAAAATCCACCCGACGACGAATGTCACCAGTAACAGGATTGACGATGGGAAGCGGAACTAGAGCATTGGCAGCAGCCACTTGATCTTGGACGAGCACACGAGTAGCGATCCAGTTTTGCATGACGGAAGCGCCGTTATAAACCTCGGCGGAGTGTGGTAACAAGCTACCTACCCATGCTCGCTCGGGTGACACCGGATCGTTGACCAGGTGTGGCTTGATTTCAGGTCGATCCAAGTGTCCGCGATGTTTGGTGATGATGATGCCCATTGCATCCGGGGATCTGCCATTCCGGCGGCATGACACGTGACGAGAGAAGGTCCAAATGACTGGTTCTAGATGATCAAAGTGCCAAGTTTGCCCGCCTATGAAGTCATTTGGATGGTCGGAGGAAGGCGTTCTGGAGAATTCGAGACCTCGAAACAAGGAGAACTCCATGCATATCAGGCGACAGCTACGTTTATGGCATGTACCCAATATCTCTTGTGCTGTGGTCAGAAATGAGATCCAAAGCAAGGAGCGATACGATACTGGAAAGTTTATCTTGCTCGTGTGGTTCGCTGCCAACGATGCTCTTGTGGAGATCTGTGATCATCACTTCCTTGAACGGTCCTAGGTGATGATGCGAGCTCTAACATGAAATGCTTTATCGACCAGGCAGGTGGCTTGTGTAGGAGGCAGCGGTCCCGTGGGGGGCGCAGCTGGACGTGGTTACCGGATCACGCCGCGAAGCAGCTGCTGATCTTGAGTAGACCAAAGCGCTTGAGACGACGGATTTCGATCGTGTCGATGCGCTGCTCGAGAGCAACCACCTGTGAGCTCGTCAAGGGCTCCGCGCGCCTTGCTGTTGCCCGCGTGTACGGTGTGTCGTGTTTGTACGATCAGCAATCGAGAGAGAAGGTGGTCACACTTAAAAGTGCATGTTGGTGCACTCCGATATCGACATTGGGGGTTCAATGTGGTTGTACCCGCTCACGCATTCTTGTGCTTACAAGTTACAGTAGGGCATTTGATCTGCCTCCTCTTCAGCACAGTCCCACGATCCACACATCACGAGACTTGCATCCTTGGCATTCCTGCAACAGAGGTGGTTGAAGTTCCGCCGGGAGGCACAAACGTCACCGCCGCGCCTGCGTCACGAGAGGCTGAAGAGGCTGCTTTCATCCGGAACTCGACAGTTGAGCTTCAGCGATTTTCGCTGATTCGCAGACCTCCCCATCACGACCTTGGAGATGGGACTTCTGTTTTAACAGAGTGGCACCTGGCTTTTGCTGCCCACCCTAATAGTGACAACGACAATATTTGAAATTTTTACAAAAATACTTCACATTGAAGTTTAAATGGGTTCGTAAACCAAGGAGAGCAGAATGATCGAGAAAACAATACGTAGCACCTGCAGGAAAAGTTTGTACTGAAGTAAGTGAATTATAATGCATCCATCACCTAAACCGGCGGTCGGATTACAAACTGGTTTTCAGCCCTGTGTTATCTTCAAACTTGTGTAATAACTGACCAAAAGTAAGCTATTGATAATATCTGCCAACAATGGGGGAGTGTAATGTTGTGATATAACGTGCATTTAGATGGTTTCATCCATTTATGAACAGCTGTCGCCACCACATGGCATATACACGCCGTGGGTGATGTAAACAAACCATTGCCCATCCAAAAGGATGACACTGGCTGGTGGACGGGGCAGGTGCATCCACGACACACATGACCTCTCTGCACCTCTAATGTCTGATTCATGAGTTCGTATCGGCTCAGTGTTCGTGGCCAGCAGTCTAACAGCCATATCATTCACCGACCACTGTTACCTCTATAAATCCATCTACACTCTAATCGGATGCGATATAAAGCATGAAGACTTCATGCCCCGCCCCACAGCTTCCGCCTTCCGCCGGGCTCATTTCGTCATTTGCCGTCTCGCCAAACCCCGCTCTCCAAGCCGCCGACCATGAGCAACCTCGTGACGCAGGTGGCGCCGGCCATCGACTCGTCGGGCGACATGTCGGGCGGCGACATCGTGATCCTCGTGCTCGCGATCTGCGGTGTGCTGCTCATCGGGCTCGTCGCGGCCGTCCAGTCGGGCGAGACGCGGCTCGCCAAGTTCGTGCCCTGCGTCAAGCCCACGACCAAGCTCGCGGCGGACGACGACCACTATGTGGCGGCGCAGCAGACGCCCAAGGAGCTCGAGGCGTCCGCGAGCGGCGTGCGATCCAGCGCTCTGCGTGAGGAGCACGAGCGCCAGAAGGAGGCCGCGGCCGTCAAGAGCTTCTTCCTCGCGGACCGCGGCATGAAGTGGTACCTCGTCGGCGGCGCGCTGTTTGCGAGCAACATTGGCGCGCAGCACTTCGTGGGCATGTCCGGCGACGGTGCACGCCGCGGCATCGCCGTCTCCATCAACGAATGGTACGCGGCGCTTCTGCTGATCCTGCTCGGCTGGGTCTTCGCTCCGGTCTACCGTCGCGCCGGCGTGTACACGACGCCCGAGTTCCTCGAGTACCGCTTCAACGCCGCGTGTCGCCACTACCTGTCCGTGCTCACGATCGTCATGTACGTGCTCACCAAGACCAGCGCGACGATCTACGGCGGCGCCGTCGTCATGCAGTCGACGCTCGGCTGGAACCTCTACCTCGGTGCGGGCGCCTGCATCTTGTTCAGCGCGCTCTACTCGATCGCCGGCGGCCTGCGCGCCGTCATGTACACCGACTTTTTCCAAATGTGCGTCTTCATCACGGGCGGCATCGTCGTGATGTTTGTCTCGCTCCACAAGGTCGGCGGCTTTGAAGGCATCCGCGACAACCTCGAGGCGCAAGGACGGCTCGACTTTTGGGACCTCTGGAAGGGCACGGGCGACCCAGACTACCCGTGGACGGGCATGCTGCTGGGCCAACCGATCGGTTCGGTCTGGTACTGGTGCATGGACCAGGATCTCGTGCAGCGTGTGCTCTCGGCCAAGGACACCACGCATGCCAAGGCCGGCACTGTGTTTGCCGGCTTCCTCAAGATACTGCCGCCGTTTTTGATCGTGATTCCCGGTGTGATCGCGAGCATCTTCTACGACATGTCGGTCCCGAAGCGCGGCACCGACGCCGCGTACCCGGTGCTGCTCACCAACTTGATGCCCCATGGCGTGATCGGCCTCATGGTCGCGAGTATCGTCATGGCCATGATGTCGAGCCTCGGCTCCGTGTTCGCGGCTGGATCATCGGTCGTGACCAACGACATATACCTCAAGCTACGCCCGAACGCGACGACGCAGCAGCTCGTGTGGGTCGGCCGGCTCAGCATCGTCGCGTACGCTGTGCTGAGCTTCTGCTGGATCCCCGTGCTCTCGAACGGCGAAGGCATGTACAAGAAGATCATCGAGATCCAGAGCTACCTCACCCCGCCGATCGGTATTGTCATCATCTTGGGCGTCGGCTGGAAGCGGATCAACGGCACGGGCGCGTTCTGGGCGCTGATCCTCGGCGGCATCGTCGGCGTCGTGCGGCTGGTCTTCGTCACGATCGAGGGCAACGGCAAGAAGGGCGAGCTGAACGCGTTCGCGGAGCAGTTCTTCTACATGAACTTCTACCACTTTTCGATCGTGCTCTGGGTCTTCTCGCTGATCGTGTGCGTGACCGTGAGCTTGCTCACGCCGCCGCCCACGGAGGAAGCGATGCGCTACACGGTCGACTGGCCGTCCGTCTTCAAGCTCGACGCGACCGAGCGCGCCAAGCCCATGTGGGTCAACACGCTCGTGCTCATCTCGGCTGTGCTCTCGATTGCTGTCATGCTCGTGCTCTGGATCGTGTTCCCGTGGTAGAAGGCCGAGGAACCAAGCCAACCTGTGTAGAGTACGGACTTTTCGCTCTTGGCGAGAGGCTTCGAGAGAGTTCATTGTGTATAACGCGACTGTAACAGAGAAACAATGTCTTCTGCTGCTGCGCTTCGGTCTCTTCGATGGCGGCGCGAGGACATGACACGCTGCAGGTCGCGATGTCCGCGACGCAGCCCTCGGTACCCACGATAATGCTGGTGTTCCATGGGGATCCCCATAATGCATTCTCACATCAATAGATAGTGTATGTTGTGTTCACCACATCAAACATTTCAATTGGCGGAAATAGAGTTCTATTTATTACCAATAGAAATCTCCAGCATCATGTGTGTGCTGAGAGCCGTTGAAGCGTTTCCCACGCTGAGCCTTTCAAGCGTTCTATCGCTGAGTCCTGAATGCAGTGCATGCGCTCTTACGATAATTGAGTCGTCTATGAGGGAAGATAAGCATGGGACGAACACGTGCCCAGTTTAGTAGGTTCGACTTGGAACGAGATTACACGAGCGGGTCGAAAGAAATCGATCTGGTTGTGGGAGCGAGAAATTCAGACACGTTCGTTGTCGTGCTGTGCAAAAAAAAACAAATGGACCAATCCAACCACGAGTTGATTCCTTGCCGGCGAGAAACAACTTTTTATAGAGCCACCAGCTCCCAAGTTCATTCACATCGAACAGGCTCGAGAAGAAAAACCGAATCTCCTCCTGGTCAAACATCACGTGGCGACGAAAGTCAAGAGGGGCTTTGCCGATGCAAGTTGGAGATGAACCGGCTGATGGTGCTGTCTCCGATTGACCTTGGAGGGGTTCGGTAGTTGGCGTACAGGTCGCATTTGCAGAGGAGCCCAACTTCCTGCTGTGGCTGATCTTGATGTGTCGACGGAGGTTGCCGAGCGTGCTGAAGACCTTCCCGCAACGCAGAAGCGTACAGCGGTGGCCGTCGGAGTTCCCAAAATGGGACTTCATATGGCGTTCAAGCTTGGCTTCACTCGAGAATTCGCAGGTACATCCATTGACCAAACACTGGAGCGGTCTCCCCAGCCATGGGTGGACGACCCGCTTGTGGCGATGCAATATGGCGCGACGCGTCACGTGACTGACCCAACTGTGAACTCAAGCCCCGAGATCTGCCTCACAGCGATGCCTCACAGGCCATTCAGCGAAAACGTCTGGCCCGCCGCATCCAGTCAACGTAGCATCCAGCTGCAGCTCCAGTGTCGCTGTTGTCGTTGAGAATACAGTCGTTGACAAGAGAGACAGTACCACTGGCCGCTCCCTCGTCGAAACAACTGTTTTCCTCTTGGCTTCCAAGTTCCAGCAATGCGAACGCGATCAAGTCACATAATGCCCCGAGTATGTAACAAGAGAACAAAGTTCCTCCATCGACCACAAAACGAAGGAATGACCTACGCACTCATTCAACGCCGCCCTATCAGGTTCTACAAACAGATCTCGCTCTCTGCACTCCACTTGTTCGACGGTTCTTCGCCTTCAAACAACCACTGGATCACTTTTCGCAAGCTGTTGTTGCCCGGCGGCTCTGCGCCAGGCGTGACCAGAGCGTCACTGACAAGAGAAGGCGCCTTGGCTTGAGAAATAGATACGCTCATGAGCGGGACAGGAAGGCACGGGTATGCAGGTAGTAGAGTCGGAGCAGCTAGTCGAAACGCATGAGGCACTCCGGCCTGGGTTCGCAGATCGCTGTGGTTGATTCGAATGTGGCGCCGCAGGTTCCCTGGCGTGCTGAACACCTTGCCACACGTTGGCACAGTGCACCGGCGGCCCATTGTATTGCCAAAATGGGATCGCATGTGGCGCTCCAGCTTGACTTCGCTCGAGAAACGACATTCGTAGCCGTCCACGAGGCACTCGAGCGGCTGGCCCAGCCACGGGTGTTTCCGCTTGTGACAGGCGAGGTTTCCCGACGTCGCGAAGCTTCGTCGACACGATGGCACTGGGCAAACGTGGGGCCGCTCACCGGTGTGGGAGTTGACGTGGTCCCTCAGCGTGTAACTTCGCTTGAAGCGCTGCGAGCAGCCTATCATCGGACACACGAACGGTTGGTCGGAGTTGCTCGGTGTCGTCGGTGGATGCGTTGAAGCGGCGGAGTTGCCATTGTCTGTGTTCTCTCTGATCGTTGTGTCGGCGGTGTGGCAACCTTTGTGATGGCTCGCCATGGGAGGGTCCATGCTCTTCAGTGCTGTTGTGGTTTGTGTCGGTCCGAAAGAAAAATGAACTTGGACGCCACGACAACGCTCAGTTCTCTCCAGATCTCCGCGTTATGTGCCCACCAAGTGCTCACATCCCAGCAGGCTCGTCGCTCCGTACGTCAAGTAGGTTCTCCTGCTGCGTGGGAGGAAGAAAGCTCCGCTAAGGCAAATTGGTCGGAATCAGTAGAGGAGTACTGAGATGAGTGAATGAAAAAGCCCTCCATTTGGTGATGATTTGTGGATGTTGCAGACGTCGTTCATCTCTTGCATAGATTTGCATCAGCAAGCCCAGCGAGTCGTTGGACGAACGTCACGCAACCCTGTAAGTAGCTCGTCGAGTCATCCACCGAAAGTGGATGCAGCTGCCCGAACCAACAGTCTCTCTTGCGCACCCCTCAACTTCCACAAAACTGTCGAAGGGTGGGTGAAAAGCACTGGCAAAGTCCAACCAAAGCTTTAAACTTGGTATGGTGCGTACTGTACGGAAAAAAACTAGTTATACGTAAATCTGGACTTTGCTTCGCTGTATTATCACCACTAGACATAGGCATGATCTTCTAGGAATGCCACCACGCCCACAAGTCGACCTGTCAGACATTTAAGCATGTGAAGACGAGGACATCGCGAGTCAGAGCCAGACAGACGTACACTCTTCAACCCTCTACTCTCCACATAAACCCAATTCGATAATTGCGCCCGATGATGAGTTCGCGAAAAAAGTCGCGGACTATTTCATAGCAGATGCTGAAGCCTCAGCAGTGCAATTTTGTTCAAGAGCTGGACGACATCCGGTACAATTTGGTGGATGTCGCGGTCAAGTTTACTGTCACTGCTGATTACTCGAAATTTACTGATACTCAACACTGCTCAATCTATCGTTGTAGAGAGGTTCTACTGTACGTTACCCATCAGTCGGCGGTGGGAGCCTCAGCGCAACCAGCAATCCATGATGACGAAGGTTGGAGTCTATTGTGTTACAACTGTGTGAACTACGATAGCTAGTCAGCCATACAGCGATACCTGAGCAAACGCTAGAGGTTTAATTAACGACTATGGAGTTGCGGTGTCTTTATTGCAAGAACTGAATCGATTGTTATAATACGAAGTAGTATTGGAGAACTTCCCGCAGGATTTCTAGCGTTTCAGACCCTGATTCCGTAAATTTTGCTAATGTTTGAATCAAGCTTCAGCCCGCAGGAATTCGAAACCCAAATTTCTATAATCTGAGACTGCAAAATCGAATGACTTTCGATCAGTTCTCCGAGGGTGAGAGTTGAAGATACTCTGGGGTGACGAATCTCATGGCGAAAGCAGAGCTCCCAGGGGAGCCGAAGAATGTCTGGGCCGTCGTGCTCGATCCAGTGACTGGCGGTGGCTGCTCGACGCTCGACCTTCTCAAACGAGTCACCTTCCAGAATGTGGATGAGCCGTCTCCTCATATATCGGCGTCCGTGCGCGCCGAGATGATGGCGATCGCGCTCGCCAAGCAGCGCCAAGAAGACCTCAAGAGACAGAGTGTCTCGGCAAAGGTGAGTCCGCATTGCCCTCGCTGGGACAATGCACTTCACCTGAAGAAACTGCCGACTAGGGATCGTATCAAGTCGCCAACATGGCCACGCTTGGGGAGCGCCTGAACCGCCCAAAGCAGACGTACATCCCAGGCACACCTGTCGAACGGAAGCTCAGGGCCGGTAGGCTTCTGCGGTCTGATAGGCGTGACAGCGTTCTCAGCTCTAGCCGCTCAGCACCTACACTTCCGAAGACAGACCACTCGGTAGCGGAGCGAGACACGCTGGACCAAGCACTCCAGCAACAGCAGAAGCGTCTCCCCAACAGTACCAGACCCACCGGAGTCGTCGAGGACCCGCAGACGACTGCTCTTCGGGACCAGCGCAGACAACTCGAGCAGCAGCTCTTGCACGTCACGCAGAAGCCCTGCCGAAAGTACACCAAGTAGCTCTTTCCTCAGTGCGCCCATGACGGATCTTGTGACAAGACGATTCAGCTGGCCGCGAAGTGGGCCAACAGCGACGCCATGAGCGAGCAGGAGAAGTATACTCTGTACATGGGGAGCCGGTTCAGAACGCAGCAACAGCGAGACTTTTACAAACGAGAACTCGAGCCGCGCGAGCCTGAGAACGACCGCCACAAGAGGGAGACTGCCCACACGAAGTACGGAGACGCACTCGCGAGAAGCAAGCACAGGAGAGCACAGCCGGTTACTGGCCAATCCATGGGAGGCGCTATATAACGCCAGCAACAATTGCTGTCGCGAGGGGCCCGCTCGCTCGGAACAGCACAGCTTCTATACAGCTCCAGAACAGGGCTTGGAAAATATTTAGGGTATACGGATTGTCAGCAGCAGAGGGGAAGCAATCAATTATTTTAACAATATCAATATTCGACCAAAACTATTGCAATAGCAGACAAATATTGCGGCTTCGAGTCTTTTTCTGTTTGTAATACATTCGTACTTAAGATGATGAGTAAAGTACACTACTCCATCGGCTTGGCTACTATCCGACAGAGGTAGACTAATATGATGATGATGATGGAAGTGAAGTCTATTGAATTCAACGTTGTGATCCTAATAGCTTGGGGCTTGGCGAGATGCGACCGAGTTATACCTCAACGTGGGTGCCAGGGGTTGGCCACCATGGACGAAGGTCGTTTGCAAGCAGGTTGGGGAGATCGGCATGGCCTCCTCGAGTGGTCGGGTGACAGACTTGGATACTCGTCTGGGAGTCCATGGCAAGATTTGCCATGGCGTCTGCCATCTTGTTGTGCGTTCGGTAGTGGTGCGAGAGGTAGACTAATATATGCCCCTTCCGAATGAAACAGGTCTTAGAGCAGAGAACGTGACCGCTCAAGTGCTGTTGCCCGCTCCATCAAAGCGCACGGATTTCTTGTTACAAAAAGCAGGGTGCAAAGTTGCTCTCGGGATCGAAGTAAACGGTTCGATTTACGGAAGAAGTTGCTTTCTTCCCGTCGGACAACGCATCTGTCGCCACGATGTGGATTACTCTGATTGCGCAGCCCGTGGGCAGCGACCAGAAGAACAAATGGGTGAGTTTTGACCTGTTCTCACTGGAGGGTCTCGAGATGGGTACACAACAATGTTAATGGTCTATTGAGAGGCCAGGACAATCAATAATTGTAGGGTGACAATATTCACAATATCGAATGTTCCCTTATTGGCTCCAGAACACGCTCCCAGCCAATAGGGCCAACTGGGAGAACTTGGCGCACACAGCGCAGTAGGGCTGAAACGCCATCGGCGCTATAGCCTTCAGCGCCAGGGGGGCGGTCATCGCGCTTCTTATAGGTGCTCATTGCACTTCCGACTTCGATGTGGGTGGGATATCCACGTCTGAGCAAGGTTCAACTGTAATCGGTTATGGAGGGCTATGCAACTAAAAGTTCTAGAACACATCTGAGAGAGAATTGCGAGTTTAGGTTAGTCTGTGACGCCTGTTTAGACGCACCAAGCGCATTTGGGTTAGTCTAGTGTTTCAGATCGGTTCCAGATCGCTCTCAGATGGTTTCAGATGGCTGCGGGAATCCCTCCATTGAACCTCAACTTCAAATCGAGTGTTGTTGTTGTACATCCCTTTGCTACGCTACCTGGGGGCTCAGTGTACAGTAGGCCAGGAGCCGGAGATGACGTCAGAATGACAAATCTAAGTCATTCCGACTTAGATTTACTTCGCTCACGGTGATAATGTGAACAGATGACGACGCCTTTCTGGTCCGACATCAAATCTTGTTGAGATCGAATTTTCAAACACCAATCTGACACCCATGGCATAGCCGCCTCTATGTCTAAATACGCAATGCAAATCCAAGATATGTGAGTCGATCGCGTAGATATTTTCATTGCTTCTACTCCTTAATCCACTTCTACTATCACCAGACACACAACGTCTCGTTCGTCATTTTCGCGATAATTGTCCACATGCCTTCCAAAAGTTTTTCGATTCCTGTGCAAAACCGGAACAAATATACACTACAGACGCTACCAGGAAGCTCAAGACATGACCACCAGAAATTTCCGGTCAACAGTCAAGGATCGATGAACTACTTCGTGGTGAGATCAAGACGTCAAAAAAATCAAACAGACGACGTGTGTGTGCAGAGCTTACACTACTCCACCTATTAGATGGCATCTTTGTCATCGAGCAATAACACTAGTACCTCCCAGAACATATCGCTTGGAGAAATACCTTCAACGTGGATGTCTGATTCCACCAGTGTGGATGAGATCTCGCTTCGAACGAGTTCGTATTTCTTTCCTGTGACACCAGCAGATTCAGCTATTGGAGGAAGAGTTGGTACGCTAGCTACCGGAGTCGTAACGGATGAATATTCAGAGTGGGTCACCCGAACATGGCGCCGTAGGTTCCCGGCCGTGCTGAACACTTTGCCACACGATGGCACGGTGCATTGGCGGCCGTACGCTGAGCCAAAATGGGACCTCATGTGGCGCTCGAGCTTGGCTTCGCTGGAGAACGTGCAGTCGCATGTATCCACTAGACAAGGGAGAGGTTTAACAAGCCACGGGTGGCTTCGTTTGTGGCGTGCGAGGTTGCTTGATGTCCCGAAGCTTCGTCGACAGGTCGGAACAGGGCATACGAAGGGACGCGCGCCTTTGTGAGCGTTCACATGATCCTTGAGTGTGTACTTCCGCTTGAATCGTAGCGAGCAGTTTGGAAACGGACACGCGTATCGACGCGATGGGTCGTCTTTCTGGTTCAGTGGGGATGCAGCCGTTGGGGCAAACCCACGGAGCGTGTCATTTTCGAAGGGGACAGTACTAGCGCAGGTGTCGATACGAGATAAGCTGTTCTTGAGCATTTGCCGATGGCTCAGAGAGTGCATCGCGGTTGGTGTGCGAGGTGGGTGGCTTGCAAATCGATTTGTGACCCCTAGTCTTGGATGAATCCTCCCATACACTATCGCGAATGTGGAGACAGGGCGGCCACCTTGACGGCCCTATCCCTTCAGTTTGAGGAGAACGTGCTTCAATCTACCGTCGTTCAATCGGGGTTTGGTGGGTGCCGGCTGATCCTGGAGGAATAATGGATTCCGGGAGTTCACGGTGGGTCGACTAGACTGAACAGTCATCAGATGAGGTTTTTGGAGGTATCCTAGATGGCTTCGCCATTGTTTGACATGGGACCTGGAAACATAATCAAAGGCGACCATAGAGGCACTTACATACGCTGAGAGCTCATATTTGCTGGACAGCTCTGCTGGTATACCATTGAAACCCCTCCAGAGAAGACTTTTTCGATTATGTGCTACTTGAGAAGTTTGACGTCCGAAAAAAGGAACAATTAACGAAACTAGATTCTCACTCGACACACAGCTGTTGCATCGTCAGTGTGACTTTGCTGGTGCGTACCCACACACCTGTTTGAGTGTGTGGGTGCGGGAAACGAGACTTTCAGATTCTCGGGTGGCGAAACACGTGCGTTCTCTGCACCGATTGCCTCGACGGGAAGCGAGGCAATTTGGTGCAAGCGACGAACACATCAACGAATCGGTCTTTCCGGGGTGGCTGAACTCGCAGCTGCTAGTCTCTACAGAGAGAGCGACCATACAAGAACCATATCAAAATGGTTTGGTGAGAGTCCGCACCAGTTAGGTTGGCAGACGTCTTTCCCACACCCGGAATGTATCTGTTTTGTGGACGCCTGCTGGTCCTCTACAAATGGATTCACCACACGAAGGGGAACAAACTCGGGTTAGGACTTCCAGTGTGTCCTCCCAATTCTCGCCTATGAACCCAGTCCGAGACAGTCAACGCACGCAGTCATCACGACCGAAGAGTTCTCATGAGTCTTGTTCTGATACTTTTTGTCGTGGCGTCACTGCAAGACGCTCAATCGTGGTATCAAAGCTCACGCGGCGTCATGGTATCGTATCCTAGGATGAACACGGCCATCCTTCCTTCCTTAGGCCTACCCAATGGGGGCTTCCCGTTGTCAAGCAAGCCTTAAAAAAAACACGAGCTCTGGAGCTAAAACGCGGTTCCTCTAAGTTGGAGCTGTCACTCAGATCGAGGTGGCGCGAAATTCGTCGAGGTTGAAGCTCCTTGAACGCGAGATTCAAACATTAGAATGCAGTGAGCTTTTGGCATCAGTCTAACAGGGGTGGAGAATGGGTCATAAACGTCACATCCCCATTCCGGCCGATCTCTGAGTGGGATGTCGCATGTTCGATCCAAAAGTGGTGGCTCATCATCCTGAGTCTCTCACGCACCGTATCCATTTCACTGACTCTTGCGCCCCAAACTTCACCTTGTTGCGAACTGGTGTTGAGGCTGCTAGATAGATGACACTGCTCGCCGCTGAGATTCAAGCAACTGGCGAGTCTTGGTGGTCCCGGCAATGAATCAGTCTAACGTTATGTCTGTTTGCGATGTGCAAGCGCGAGGCCACTTGAACTCGAAGCCCTCTTGATAGGTGTGGTAGTGGGAAAATAGCGCTGAGAAATTTGGCACAGGTTGGTAGTGTAAAAAACCCAGTAGCGAGGTTGCCATTGATCGGGGAAGCTGAGATTTGCAGTGTTGTGAATGAAGACAGCTCTTCGGCTGCGGCACTATCAAGTGGATTTGCGTGTGCGGTGAGCCTTTTACTGGAACTTCCCACGCTGAGTAGAAGCATCGTGCGTGAGGTATACGCAAACACGTGATTGTTTGGCATATAGCTCAAGGGCTGCAAGGGCGTCGACTGAAGCTGCTGCACCAAATGGACCGATACGTCTTTGACTCCATTAAAGTTGGGGTCTGTTATGTGGCAATGAGTAAACTACGATATAGGCCGAGAAACCACAGCGGCGAAGTTGTAGATCCTCTGATCCACGACAGATTGAATCAGCAATCCAAAGTTTTGAGCCTTATTTTCACTAATTAAGATAGGTTCAAGCTTTCTACTGCAAGTTTAAAGCCGGAGACGAAACAGTTCATCGATTTGAACCGTTCATTGAACGCCGAACAAAAATCGCATCCACTTTGGGTACTTGAACGATCTATTCCAAACTCAGTCTCCCACGGTAGTGGTTGTGTCAGCAATTGATGAGAACTTAGTGGGCGCGTCACGCGCCCATAAAGCACGCCGAATGCGCCGCGCGTTCGTTGGACAAACCTTCCTTGTGCGCACAGTCGCACCGAAGATTGTGGGCGTACTGACAGTGAATAATGATTCAGCTGTTTCTTTATAGATTGACAGAGATTGTTTCTTCAAGTCTGCGTCTATTGGCTCATAATGGGAGTTGAGTGGGTGGTGCAAACTTCCTGTTACCTTCTGTTCGATTTCGAACATGGCTACACTTAAAGATGGCTACATTGCCATAATCTAATAAGTTGAATCTCATCGAAATATGCGAAGACGTTGCGGGGTGAGGTTTGCAGGTCTCTAAAAGACTCAAGAGCAAGTTCAAGAATGAGTATGGCCGTGACAGAGCCAGATCAATGCTTCAACGTTGAGGAATGATCACATTAGTCGTTCACAGGACAAAATATTGGAACCTGACGTTGAAGACGTAAGACGGATGCGAATGCGGTCAAATGCACACTGAAAGAGACAACGCCTTCGCGCATTGAGTCCACGCGGATTCTTGTGACCACAGAACCCGCTGTCTCCAGCTGGTCGACTGCTGCTACCCACAATACGGATGATTGCTTGGGTGGAGTATCATTCAATATCTCCGAGTCACTCAGTACCATGATTTGCATGCCAACAGCACTAATGGACGTTCACAGCACCTCGGGGAAGATCGCTTTTCGTTGCATTGCACAGACACGCTGCTGCTTCTCCGAAGACGGCACCACCCTCGCTTGACTGAGAAAAGACCAGCCTGAGATTGGCTCCTTCCCGCTTCAACAATTCTAGTGAACGAAGGTTATCAACCCTATCAATGCGAGTCGCCAACCAGATTTCCACCAACCAACTAGAGATCAGCCTCGAAATCAAGATCCGGGTCCGCCTTGAAGGACATGATTATGATGGTCGTTCGATCAACCCTTCGAACTCTACAATGGATTTTGCGATGATTTCACTCGTGCCTCGACAGAATCTTGTTCGTCAAAGAGGGACAACAGCGCCTCGCGGAGTTCTTCATCGCGGGGTTCTCCCGCTGCCATGCTGGACACAGCTCCAAAGTGAACCGGTGTACCTGAAGGAAGCTGCCGGTCGTGTCTGGATACACCACGCGCCAGGGCGGGAACACTAACGTGGACGGAGTTGCAGTCGATTTCCCCGCGCGCCACCCATGGTGGTTTATCCGGACATGACGCCGGAGGTTCCCGGGCGTGCTGAAAACCTTGCCGCACGTGGGTACATCGCACTGATGGCCACTTGACTCCCCGAAATGGGACTTCATGTGTCGCTCTAGCTTCGCCTCGCTCGGGAACAAACACGGACAGCCTTCCACGAAGCACTGCAGAGGCTTGCCGAGCCATGGGTGGATTCGCTTGTGGCGAGCGAGATTGCCAGGAAAGCTGCGTCCGCACAAGCTGACCGGACAGACAAAAGGCCGCTCTCCCGTGTGGGAGTTGATGTGGTCCTTGAGGGAGTATCTGCGTTTGAATCGCTGCATGCACCCCGGATAGGAGCATGCATAGCGACGCTCTTGGTTGTCTTGGTCGTTGGTGTCGTCAGAATCGGATTTGGAACAAGCGACATCCGACGGACTTTCTGATCCAGCGGACGACAGATCATCGTAGTCCGTGTGGGGGCTCGCTATAATATCTTCGGCGTTGTTGGGAAGAGACATGGTCATGGTGAGACTGAACCGAGGTGTGTGGTCTTTGGAGAAGATCGAGTTGTGGGCTCCATCTGCATAAACCTCTGCCCTGCACGACCCCATGAGCTATATATATATATATATATATTATAGAAGGCTCTCCCTTGGGTGAAGTTTGGTAAACGTTTGTCACCGGACCAGACAGGCGCAAGACGCGTCACGAGGCCATGTTCAAGAATCACGTCTTGGGCGGCTGTTCGATTCAGCGAGGCCACAAAGTGGTGGGTGCTTGATGACCGCCTGCAACCAGAAGGTGGCGTCTTTGTGAGGGTCGCGTGTTTACTGCAACGATTCGACCGACGAGATCATGCGATCGGCTTCAGCAATCTTGAATCTACTGGTGGCGGCCTGTCTACAGCGGTAACGTGGCAACAGCACAACCGCGTTTCCCCTCGGGCCGGATCGGACCGTTTAATTGAGTACGGTATCTGTGGGTTCAAGGCGACAAACTACTACAGTATATCAAATCTTCATCCATACAAAACAAAGCCCCAAATCCGGACCGAGTGGACTGCGGCCAGCGTTCGACGACCGCTATAATAGTTTTCGAGTATTTATTTCCGCCCTGTCTCTTGTAATTTTTCAAGCTGTCGGTTGTGTAAGCGCTTGATCACCTGGAGGTCCGGATGCTGGGTGATCCCATCTTCCTTCGCAGTCCTTGTGGCGAAAAGTGTCGTGTTCTTGCACCGAATTGCATCGAATGGGGACAGCACGTTGCAGCTGCGGCGGTTGTGTTTCACGATGTGCCCGTTGAGAGTTGCACGTCTGTCGCCATGTGACGTCTCAAGTGGGTGGTGCCCACCCAAAGTCTCTTTCGGTTGTCGAACTCAGACGCAGACGGTATCGCATCGCTTCAACGACCGACCGTCGCCACCAGAAATGCGAAATCCGGTCTTTCCCTATCACTTCGCCCTGTCGGATGAGCTGGCCGTTTTGATTGGGATTGCAAATCAAGTACAACTGGTTCTTCCACCAAAAGAACTTCCCACGCGGCCTATGGAGGAGAAAACGGTTTGTTTTACTGAGCAGAAGGCCATTCCAACCATCAGGATTGGCAACATGTGAGAGGTCTCTACGATCAGATCGTAGAGACCTCTCACCAGATCGTAGTAAGATCTGGTGTCGAGGACATATCTTGTGTGTTCGAAGACGCCATCTTGAGTCGCCTCATCTTGCACTGGAGCCGGTTGTAGTCTAGCACAAGGCGGAGCTATCCATTCGAAATTTCGACTCAGATTGCTTGAAGACTCAGGAGGCGAATGTTGATTCAATCAAAACCTCTGGGTGATTTTATTCCGAGGACATAACGTATCCTCTACATGCTGGTTTTCTTTCCGTGATATGATCCGTTAGGATCTGTGGTCACAGCGACTGATAATACTCAACACATCTAGGTGCAGCACAAGAACAACAAACCTCGTGCGTCGTAAAATTCGACCTGATTCTGGCACGTTCGTCCGGATGGAGACGGGACCCGAAGGATCGAATGATTCGACCTCCGTGTGTCGTGTCTTGATTTCTGAGCTCACCACTTCATTGCCAGCGTGGCACATAGCTCTCGCGAAAGTGGCCATTCGCTGAAGCTTCACTAACCACGACAGACTTGACTGGTGCCCTGTTGGAAAAGAGCATGGTCGAATGAAATGTTACTCGCGCTTAGGATGTGCTGACGATTGCGGATGATGGCGTGCTGGCTATTGAAGCTCCCATCAACCGTCTTCTCGTTGCGACAGCCTCTTGCTTGTAGAACTCACAAGGTCCTCCGACTGCTTCAAAGATTCCACTTGTCTAGTCGACATTACCTTGAGAATGGCTGCAGTCTCCGGAGCGTCTGTCGATCAAGACTCTAGTTGGGTCGGCCAACGTGGCGCCGTCGGAGCCGACAAGTGCAATCGAACGATTACCATGAGGTCCAGGTGCCGTGGGGCCCACACGAAATGGCTCGGTGGATTCGGTTCCTCAGAAACAGACACGATAGGGCTGATTCGATGTGGCGTTTTCCTGGTCACAGACGGAGTAACAGCGAGGTGTCCCTTTATTCGACTGGAGTATTCCTGTTTGATACTCTGGAGCGCTTCCTAAATAGGAGGTCCGCTGCTATACGCGTCCTACAGAGCATGTTCTCATTCTCGCATTTGCTTGCCACTACAACAATCGCAAACGCCGATGCTTCGCACTCTCGTCTTCTCGTGTTTGCGAACCTCCCTGCCGACGTTGACAACACGGGTGAGTTTCGGGTGCTCAAGTACGGAGGCAACGCTGCTCAGCGTCTCGAGGCCTTCGCAAACCACCACGCGACGTTCGTGATGGAGAAAGATATCCAGGACATCGCCCAAGCTGGTTTGAACACCGTCCGCGTTCCTATTGGGTACTGGATCACAGGTAACGACCCTTATGCGAAAGGTAACACCGAGTGGGAAGTGTTTCCGAAGGACACGCTCCAGTACCTCGACAAGCTCATCAAGGAGTGGGCGCTGAAGCACAACATCGCCGTCTTGATCAGTATCCACGCCGCGAAGGGGTCCCAGAACGGCAGTGACCACTCGGCGCCGACCGTCAGCAAGCAGGCGTACTGGAGCAAGTACGAGAACAATGTCAAGAACACCATCTACGTCGCCGAGTTCCTCGCCAAGCGCTAAAAGAACGACGACGCGTTCCTTGGTATCGGGCTGCTGAACGAGCCGATGGCGCAGGTGGACGAGAAGATTCTGAACCAGTACTACAAGAACGCGTACAAGGCTGTGCGCGCGGACTGTGTGATCGCTGTCATGCCGCTGCTGTACAAGCAGAATGCCGACAACCTCGTGGGTTTCATGGAAAAGCCGCAGTACACGAACGTCTGGGTCGAGTGGCACCTGTACTTCCTCTGGGGCTACGAAGGCGTCTCGGCGAGCGATCTTGTCAATCAGAAGATCAACGGGGACTTTCAGAACAAGATTTCGACCTGGAACAGCCGCTCGAACGCCAACAAAATGTTCTTTGGGGAGTAGAGCCTTGCGAACGCTGGCCAGTATTCCAAGGTCGAGACGAACGGCTACCGCAAGTTTGCTTCGGCGGTGGTCAAGCAGATGCAGCAGGCCAAGGCCACACACCGTCGCAGATGCGACGATGCGGCTCCCAGACACAGGACTGACCGCTTTCGCTTGCACAACGAGCAAAGCGGCACCTCTAGACGTGACGCGCCCTGTGATTGTGGGTACCTTTTACTCCACCACGACACCGCGTGTAAACTCCACCACGAGGTCACAGTTTATGACCCGCAAAGCCACCCCAGTAAACAGCAGAAGATTCTTTCACCTAAGGAAGCCGGAGTTACGGATAAAAACGGCTCCATTCGGTCCGAGAATACTGGATCCCATATGCTTGTCGAGTCAACACTGTCCTTGCCTCTCCCCTTCGGTGTGTGCAGCCATTGGAGCCTCCAGTGGCTGCACACGAATTGCGCACGAGGTCGAGACGGAATTTTTGGCTTGAGGTATCCCGCTCCACTGAAGCCAATAAACTCCCGTCTCGACCTCGTGCGCAACTCCCCACCCCTGGCGACACCGTGACGTCCAGGACACACTGCCGGCATCCACCAAAGTCTCCCCTACTTTGCGAACGATCGCCTGTCAAGCAGCGAATGTTGAAGACCGGCATATCGCGATCAGCAGCCCCGAGCAATCTGGCTCGTGAACCTCAACTTGATCCAAGAAAATAACTCCCTGGGCTCAGCTGCCACAACCGAAAAAGCCTCATCGAGTCCACATCACTGCTACGGTGGGCTGTGAAGCGAGATTGGCTCGATGCCAGGACACACGATGGCGAGCACGATGCGACGCGATTCCTCGGCGACGGACTCTGAGCTGTTGTCCGATGACAGCGCGTCCCAGTTGACCATAGTTGCTAGTAGCAAAGGCGCTGACCGTCTATTCGGATGCCCCATGGCGGGGTGCTCTCGGCGTTTCAAGCGCCGGTACTCCCTCAAAGACCACATCAACTCTCATACGGGCGCTCGCCCGCACGTGTGTCCAGTGGAGTCGTGTCGACGAAGCTTCGCGACGTCAGGGAATCTCGCTCGACACAAGCGAATCCACCCGTGGCTCGGGAAGCCGCTGCAGCGCTTGGTAAATGGATGTGAGTGCGCCTTCTCGAGCGAAGCCAAGCTGGAGCGCCACATGAAGTCCCATTTCGGTGAAAAATGCTGTCATTGCTGTACATTCGTCAGGTGCGGCAAGGTCTTCAGCACTCCAGGAAATCTACGGCGGCACTTGCGAGTCAATCACGGCGTGGGACAGGAGAATCCTGCAACGGCGCAAACTTCACAAGCAATCCAGGCCCACGTAACTGGGTCATCTTGCCCTTCAGAATTCTTCCAGATGGCACTTTACGAACCCAACCCGATATCCGCTCCCGCGATCTTTCAGCATATTGGCGATGCTTCCGAGGAAGGCTTCGACGTGCTCTTGGCCATGGCGAGCGAAGACCTACTAGGAGATGTTGAGGTTTGTTGAATGTATCGTGCTTAGTTGTTCGCAGCAACGAACCACTACAGTAATTACTGTTGATCCATGCGAAACGAAAATAATCGCTCTGATATGCGCGACGTCAAGCTGTGGTCAACCAAAGACACTCAGCATCTTGATTCTCTCTCCCATGCGCTTGATGAGATACCACAGATGTCTTGGACTCATACGATAAAACTCTTTCCTCGCATGTGGGGAAACATACACAAGGGGTCTTTCGAGTCGCTAGAATTCGAACATCAACTTGAGGATTTGGCAACAAACGCATGGTAGTTTCTCAGGTTCAGACAGCTTCATCGAGGTTCAACTTCTACCGCTTGGTCGTGTTCGAATATGCCCCCTACGCTAGGAAGAAGTTTTAAGCGATATAGTATTTCTGAGCATCGAGAAGTCAGTCACAGCAACGTTCACAAAAACATACCGCGCTCAATATTGCGTGTGCGGCTTGGCGAGTGGTATGGGGCAACGCCGAGAGCTCTGTTGCCATACGGTAACATCTTGTAACGATGAGAGATCGGGTGTATAGTGCAGAACACTTTGGCAACAACATCTCGAACGTATCAATAAATCTTGTGGGTTACTGCTGTTGCAACCGTGGGAATACCATATTTTTGCGGTTCCTTCAGCGAAGTCTATCATACACGAGCTTCCGCACCAACATCGAACACTCCGTCATCCTCAACCAACAAATGGAGTGCCTCCCATAGATTTTCATCACATGCCGGGGGAAACACGGGTGGTTGCAATGGAATCGGTGAAAAGGCCTCATGCTCAGCGTTTGAGTGAAAGAGTACTGTAGCTGGAGGGAATCTGCCACTGGACGCATTGGTTGAGAACGAGGCGATTGATGTGGTCGCTTCTGCTGATACAACGCCAGTGCACGCTTGGAGAAACTCGGTGTGAGACATCGTTCCATCAGACGCGATGCCGTGCTGTTTCGACCGGAACGACGCGCGCGGCGTCTCCGACTCCTGCTGCCACCCGTGCTTAATACGAATGTGACGATGGAGGTTCCCCACCGTGGTGAACACCTTACCGCACGATGGCACCGTGCACCCGTGGCTGTTGGATTCCCCAAAATGGGAACTGAGATGCCGTTCGAGCTTGGCGTCACTCGAGAACGATGACCGGCAGCTTCGATTAAACACTGCAATGGCTGCCGCAGCCACGTATGCTTGCGCTTGTGGCGAGCGAGGTTTCCTGACGTCGAGAAGCTGCGACGGCATGACTTGACGGGGCACACGAACGGTTTCTCCCCCGTGTGAGAGTTCATGTGGTCCTTGAGAGCGTATCTCCTCTTGAAGCTGAGCGAGCATCTTGGGATCGGGCACGCGTGCCGAAATGGAGACCCGATCTTGCTCTTCGGTCTGGTTGCGGCATCCTCCGGCCCTTTGTCGGATGCATCGGACGACACGTCGCCGATGTCAGATATTTCAACTCGTACCAGGAGATCAAGGTTGCGGAGCTCGTCGCGAGCGTTCGATTGGGGGCTGAGAGGTATCATCCGTTCGGAGGTTGGTTTGAGGCCAGGTTTGGTGTTTTGAGAAATGACACTTCCTCTCGCAATGTCGACTTCTGGATCTCCCCGACCAGCGTTACGTCCACGCACAAAGAGATTACCACGGCACCCAGAGTTTCCCCATGAATCGATGTCTCGCCTTTTGGTCCACGATTTCTGGTTCGTTCTCGCTTTGACTCTCGGTTCATTGCAAAAAAAGTGATCATGACGATCGTTAACCTACTGTAAAAATTCCACTACTGGGAAAAGGCATCTGTATCATTGTTTTGTCCTGTCGAAAGGCTCCCGCTGAACTCGCCGTCCACGTTGAGGTCATGTGCGTCCAATGCGTCCATTGGCAGTGCGTATGGTTCCGTGAAGAGCGATGGCTCCATCGTCGGTATTTTCTCCGTCATCACTCCCACCCAAGCGTCTCCCATTCGGTTTGCTAGGTCACCCTCTGCTCGTGGTGGTGCTCCTTCTGTAGCGTTGCGACCAGCCACCGCGGTGTTGGAGCGATTGACGGCGATTCGTTCGAACTGGTCTTTAACATTCATCTCACCATTCCACACAAACTTGCTTCCCAGCCGTCGTCTCTTGCGGGCTTGCCATCGATGAACTACAATGGCGAGCTCTGCCCTGAGTTCTTTCCGTCGTTGTGCGGGTGTGCGAGGAGCTGATATTGCTTTCCGGAGTCGCCTGACTTGTTGTCGATAGCCCGCATTTGTTTTACGAGTCGCAATGCGAGAGGCCGTCTCGATGTCCTTGGCCAGTTGGATTTTGAAGAGCTCCCATCTCTCGATATACACCCCTACCGGCTCATTGTTTCGGTCGTATCGTTCAAAGCCCTCCCAGAGGTTTTCTAGAGCTAACTCTGAGACTTTTCGGACGGCTTCTGCTGAGCACGATCTTGGCGGGTACAGCTTTTTGATGCTTCGGACACGTACTCGCTGGCGAGAATCCGAGACTTCGAGAATGACTGCAGCATGGTCTGAACCTACGTCATTGAGAGCACCTAAGATAGTCCGACTGATTCCCCGAAACCAAGTGCTGCCGGTTCCGTTGAGGTACCACCTGTCCAATCGACTTGTCTCCGGCGAGCCATGTACCGTGTAACTGTATGTGTGATGCCGTTGGTGAAAATCTGCCAGCGCTTCTCTTGACGGGTCCTCTTCGAGCTGAGCATCAAGCGCGTCGGTGAGATCCCACTTCTCTAGAACCAGCTTCAGCCCCGCAGATGTGTGTTGCCATGCCCGCGGCTCGTATGTTCGATCGTAGAGCCAGTGCTGCGTGCAGTTGAAGTCGCCCCCCCCCCATGAATATCGGTCCTTCGTGCTGTAGCGGAATGTTCCTCATCCAATGGAAAAACTCTTCTCTTGCGCGTGGCTCGGTGGGCGCGTAGACATTCAAAATGAGCGCTTCGTGTCCGTCGATTGTGCACGTGGCTGCCATAAAGTAGTCTGTCCACCATTTCCGGCGTTCATCGAGAAACGAGCATGGGGGCAAAGAGCAGTCCATTCACGAGCTATGCCGGACTCGGAGAGTCGGCGTGAGAGCAGACTCGCGTTGGATCGAGCGTGGCTCGCCGAGGTTGCCCAGGGATGTGGAGGGTGGGTTTGAAGCGAGCGCGACCGAGCGTGGAGGCGAAGCGGGTGAAGACCGGGCTTGCTGCTCGTTGGATGTCGGCGCCGCTGGGCAAGACCGCGAATGGACGCTCAACCTAACTACTCCTACTTGAGGGAAAACCTTATCCGGCGCGAGCCGGCAGGATGAAACCTCACGGCTACTTCGGGATCTTGTCGGCGACCAGGAATAGGCGTGCGACGAGTCTGACCAGAAGTAGCCGGCTGGCGGAGATCTTGTGCGGCGGAGAAGACGAGGTCGATGGTGTCGTTTCTCTAACGGCCGGAAACGATCATTTCCGCGTACTCTTCGCTTCCTCGGAAACCTCCTGTCCTCGAGAGCTGTTCGTGGATTGACGGCGAGGTGAGGATTGAAGAGCATGCCCACTCCCCCGCTCCTCTTTTTTGATTCCGTGAAGAAGCACATGGGCTGGGCGTTGTCGGAAAGCCCGCAGTGGCGCTGATATCTACGCGACATCTCTGCACCTTCACCTTCGAGTAGGTGTACTTCTTGTATGAGAGTCACCAAGGCCTGACCCGATTCGCCTCGCTCTCTAAAGCAGTCAAACCAAGCGTTAACATTCGCGTCTGATTTCTCGAAGTCCCTGACGTTCTGCGTCCTGAGCAGCCACGGTCTCTCTTGGGATGACTTGGCTGATGTCGTCTTGTGCCGGACTCTGCCGATTTTATCTGACTTTGAGTTCTCAAGCGTTTGAACTCTTTTTGGGTGAGCCGTTTGTTATCCTTTTTCGTAATAGTTACCATATAGTCGTCGATCTTGCGTTGTTTCAATGCTGTTCCTGCCGGTATAACACGCCTGCGCTGACTCCGCTCCGGAGGGCTAATCACATGCGTGTCATGGTTGGTGGTGGGCTGCGTGTGGAGGCCTCGCAGACCCGTGACGCCCTCTTCCACTCCAGTCAGTTGTGAAGAGGTGCTTTCTCCGATCCCGACCTACCTCCCCGTCGGCTCCTCCGTCGCTGTTGACGTCGGAGGACCGAGGTCCTGGTGGTCTGCTATATAGTCCCATGAAACGTTGAACCAGTTGTCGTACCGCATCTGTGTTACTAAGTCTCGCGCCTCAGAGTTGTTATCGGCTATCCACGTTTGAGTCCGTAAGCACTTCTCGTCGAGTGAGCTGCCTGTCGGTTCTATTATCACGAGCGCACTGTAGGGGCGCAGCCATCCGAATTCTTCCGAGGTTGGCAGCGATCGATGTCCCGTCAGGTCTCTGCCGGCTAGGTCGGAGAGGTTGGCCCAGGTTTCCTGTGAAGAGGAGTATCTCCACTTGGCTTCGAAGCTTTCTGTTGCTGCCATCTCATGCGCTAGCTTCGAGAAGGCATCGCGTAGTTTTTGAGATGGCGTGGTCTCCATCCACCGATGTATTGCCGCACCGCGTCCACGAAGAGCAAGTTCTTTTCCTAATCTCGACAGCACTTTCCCGCTCATCAACGCAAGCGCTGCTAGCGGAAATGGGAGACTCGCCGTCAGCTTAACCGCTTCCTCGATCTGTCCGGTTTGCAATAGTTGGTAACAAGTCTCACCCAGACGGCTCTCACGGTTACTGCCCGGCTCAGAAGTCCCTAGCGCCCTCTCAAGCTCCTGCGCATTTTCGAGTTCCACCCGTTCCCATAGAGCCCGTAGTGGACCTTTCCTCCGCATATGCAGGTTGAGATACTGAAGGAGTGGGAGAACGTCAGCCGGAGTCATTGCTGCTGTCGTCTGGATAATATCTGACCGCTGACTCAGCGTTGCATCACTGTTTAGGGAGTTTTGTGTAGACGGTGAGTATTCCGACTAGGAACTTTCGTCGGATGGAGCTTGGAATTCTTCGTTCTCTGGTGGGTGCCTCGGTACCGGGTATTCGCCTATTTCGTACAATGCCACCATCATTCTATCTTGCATCGTTCCCCCTCGAGGAGTCAACTTGGTCCACTCGGAGTACCATGAATCATCAAAGCGTACGGCGGTAAAATGCTCTCCCTCGAGATTGACAATCATGGGGAGGTATCCGCGCTGAATGAACGTTGTCAGAATCCGGAGAGCTTGTTGGGATGTTAGAATTCTGTTTATGACTTTTTCAGTTCTGCCGGTTTCCTTCGGATCCGCCCGAGCTAGCGTAAACATTTGCATCGTCGTGTAACCGGTGTCGAGCTCATCACAAAGAGTGGCTCGCGGATGCCCCCACACCGTCGCCTGCATTTCCGGCGTTCCAGCCCAGCGCGTCCTCGGTGGCTTCTTCCCCAAGGCACAGTCCTTCGTGCTTGCGATGTGTCGTCTGATGGCTGTGATGAGCTCTTCTTCGGCAGAGACGTCTGTCGATATTGCATATTGACCCCGCAGTTGCTCAGCTGAGATGCTGTGTGAGCGTACATGGTCTCCAGTCTGCTAAGGAATATTTCATGAACTTTGCGTTTGTAGAAACGTGTATGATAATTGGCGTTTTCAGTCCTTAAAATGGCCCTTCCAGTTTTATCCGCCCTGATCGCGTAGAGTGTGTACCAGAAACACCAACCGTTGCGGGGCACATCAACTTCACGGGCTTCCAGCGCTCCGAGCCATTCTTCCCTTGTCATATTCTTGGCAGATTGAATAAATGCCTCTATTTCTTCTCCATGCAGACCGAACTAATCTAGGATCTCGATATAGTCGTCGGACGATGAGGGCAATGGCTCTTCTTGAGCTTTGTCTTCATCATGTCGGATACTTTCGGATAGTGGTTCGGTCGGAGCCTGCCTGGGGTAAAAATCGGTCACACTAGTTATCTTGACCCGGAGACAACCGACATCCCACCGACTTCCTCGTCTGATTTCACAACGTGACTTTCAGCCTCCTCTTCCATGTTGATGTCGAGATCTTCTGCAGAGGGGTTGGCAGCGCACTTTTCCTTCTTCTTCTTCGCTGGCAGTGGTCGAGTTCGTTTGAGAGGAGAGCGGGAGCCCGGAACGTATGGGTTTTGTTCGTTGGCTCTCAGGTCTGAAGCTTCGAGAAATTCTACAGTTCCTTGATCTGACGGCGACCGGAGAATTGCTCGTTTTGCCTGCAGAGAGGATGGCACCTCGCTTCCTGCAGATGAGCGGGACTGTAGTGCCGCATACTTATTCGAGGTCGGAATCGTGACGGCGAGATTTGGTCTCCTCAGATGGAGTTTTTCGAGAGGTGATTTCAACGTCCACTTAGGGGGCTCTTGAGACTCGGATTTGAACTCTTCTTCTCCAGCGGGTCGGCTGGGTTCGTTCAAGATTGGCTCGTTAGTCACCGTAGCCCCAGTGAGAACTACAGTTTTGGTCACATGCGCTAGCGTGCCCTTTTTCGAGCGGGCTGTTTTCTTCACCCCCCTTCGTTTTCTTCGAAGTACGTGGAGTTTGTCCGCCATCTCCCATTGGTGTCCTGGCTGGTGATGCCTGTAGCGCTGAAGTGTAGGCTGCTGCTCCGGTTTCCATCTTGCCTCTCGGTGTCGTTTCTGCCGCAGGTTCAGCGGAGATCTTCTCTACATCTGATTGGTGTGAGTCACCTGATAGTTTCTGATGCGGACCGCTTGCAGTCTGATCCTGTTCTCCAAATTCACCAGCTTGTGGACCAGGGGGTTGAGCTGGTTCCTTTTCGTCTTTCGTCGTGAATTGGACCTTGACCTGGATCTTGAACTGGACCCATTGCGGCATCTTGTCTGTGTCCGTGGGACGAACTCGAGCTTTGGCGCGGAGCTGGCGAGTGTGGTGAGACCACCCGAGTCCCCGCTCCTGCCAACAGTGTTGAAGAACGCGTTGGGGTCGGTGCTACAGGTGGAGCAGAGGCTGGCGCCGGCGTGGGCGCTAGAGTTAGAGGTGGAGTAGCCGTCGGAGC
>JAADVR010000252.1:0-42543 GCA_023335855.1 Pythium scleroteichum
CGTGAAGACTGCGGCGCTGCGGCGTTGCCACAGCAACACTTCGACTTGTGGCGACGCCTCATCGCAAGAATGAATTGTGAATCGTGTTACAGGAATGAATTATGAATTGTGAATCGTGCGAGTGTGTGTGCCACATAAATGATGGGCAATTTATTTGGGACTTGACCTCAAATCACGAATGAGTTGAGGTCGCTGAAAGCTTTCGACATCGTCCTCTGACTTTCCAAAAAAATCAATTTCATATATTTCGAGAAAGATAGATTTCCAATAAATTTCATCTGATTTGGCAGGGTCCAGCCGCTGTCAGGAAGCTTAGGCGCATCCTGGTTAAATCCTTTTCGTTACGTGTTTCAAGAATCCTGTGCAGTATCCCTGTTCATATATATTTGCGGTCTAGATCGGTTCTTCTCTAGACCGTCGACCCGGTCAGATTCTGATCCAAAAATTTTGCTTCGGACTTCCTGGATACGCTGTTCAGCAAAATTCGGGTTTTTATCGCGAGCTTGTCGTCTGGTGGCTGATTGCCTCACACTTGACTGCCTTGACTTGTTCCACGTTTGCTTTCAATGAGTTGCAGGATTTTCTGCGGGAATACTCTCAATGTGAAGCATGAGTGGATCTTTTGGTCGGCCATGCTTCTTCGCCTGTGCTGGGGGTGTTGAGAAGAAGACGTCTTCTTCCATCAAATGTCAAAGAACCGGTTGGTGGTAACGAGCTGGCTTGTTTGAGCGATTACAGCGGCGCTTGCATTACTTTGGCCAGCCAAGACGGCTCGACCCCTTGGATAGGGTGGTGGTGATCGCCTTTGTTATTTCTAGTCTGATCTCGTTCTCACTCGGCAAGTCGTAGCGACTCGAGTTTTGACTCTTGAGAATCTCAAGCATGCGGCCGGGTCCCATGTTCTTCAAAGCGTCATTCGCACCCTCTACGAAGAGAGGTGCGATCGCTTGTCGATATGGTTCGATGTACCTTCGTCCGTATGTCAACCCCATACGGGATCTTTGCCCAGCTGCGCAGAAATCACCGCAATGAGTCCGTTAGCAGGACGCACGTGCGACGCGAAGGATTGCACTGAAAACCGACCCCATTTCCAACATCGGAGTACTCGTAGAACGTGAGGATAAAGTCTGGGCAGTTCGAGTACTTCAGTGGCACATCAAGACTTCTCACGGACACGTCCATTTGGGTCCTGACGTGATTCGCGCAGGTGATATCTTCGGATAACTTTCTCGAATGGCTCCACAAGCTTGACCAGCGCACTGAGCGCAGGGCGATTGTGCTTTACAAACTCGACTGTGGTATTCAGCAAGCCTCCGCGGCTTTTGAGTGCGACCGCGACTTGCGTTGCTGCGATGCAGTTATTTTCCTCCTTTACCCAGCCTTTGACAACACCCATCGACCGCACAAAAGGGCATCGATGATTCCTTTTCCATCCTGGGTGTCGGTATGTAGAAAGTCGGTTACTGAAACTCCGTGGGGTCACGAGAGAAATGGGATGACAAGTGGTGCAAATAGGTTCTGGCAACTAGTTGCATTGTCAGATTGCAGACACAACCGCTTGATTTAAATTTGGTCAATCTTGACACGCATGAGCAAAGCTCCCAGAATTGAGACGACTGCTTCTTTGTCTTGCTTGTTATCGCCTTTGCAAATGTGGTCGTAGCACATTCTCCGAGTTACAGGCTCCAAGTCTGGTCGTGCTTCGGCTTCTCGTCGACCGTGGATGTCGGCGTCAGATTGATACTCGTAGGTCTGGATAACGGATCCGTGCCAACTGATACCACGTCTTCCGTAATGGTCCACGGTTTTCTCGCGATAGTACAGAGGCTGCATCTTCATTGAAAAGTCGATCAAAGCCAACTCTTCGTCTGACCTCCCCTGCTTTTCGTAACGCTCGCGCATTCTCCGCATTTCGGCTTGCATTGCGAGTTGTTGATTCACAACCCACAAGCGATGACCCATGAAGAGTCGCGCTTTGTGGGCACAATCCTCGACAACAGCAAATCCAGTCAGATGAGGGGCAGTAGCCCTAAGCGCCGTGGTTAAGTCGTTGTAGAACTTGAAAACTCCGCTGCATTGTGAACAGGTACTTGTTGTGGGTGGTGAGTAGGTACTGGAGCACTTTGACCCCATCGAGTGGTTGCACATACTGGTGCGCCCTTCAAGACCATGCCGCCATCGGGATCGTCTTGTACGCGAGCGCCAAAGGCACACTTGAGATAGGATATCACCAAATCAAGACGGTGGGATAAATCGTAACGAATGGCTCCGAAAGGTAGCAGATCTTGAGTTGCCTGACCTAGCAAGTCCTCGCAGTCGTTGACATTAATCCGACGACATAGTCCACCAACTTTCTCATTTGGGGGCCACCATCAGTCAATTTCGAGATGATTCGTAAAAGGTCTAGAGCTTGATCCACTTCTCAAAGTTGGACTTGTCAGCCACGTGGTCCTCGTAAGCCTGGAAAATATACGTTCGTGATTGTCGCCGAATCACCGAAGGATAGATAAACACTTCGCCTACCCCCAAGCGAATTTGCTTGAGAGAGAGATGAACGAGACGTATTCTGGACCCATAATGAAAGCGACAGCTTCAGCCGACGCCGCCTTGTTAAACAAATCTTGACAGTGTTCATTGTGCCCGAACAAGTCGATTTCCCTCCTTGAGCTCTGCCAGGTCCTCGCACCCACGAGCGTAAATCCTCTTTGGAAGTTGGAGTTCAGCTCGACTTTGGATGACTGTTTCCACTTCAGGATAGGCTAGTGCAATACGCACAAACGCAGTGTGCGTCTTTCAGTCGATCCCTTGTGCGACTTCGCATAGCAGTCAGCAACAGCGTCAAACACATTCGAGGAGATTCCGCGAAGATTGGGGCCGTTGGTCGCTTGAACGACGTGTAAAACGTCTCCTGCGGCCGTGTTGCCAAAAAAAGCAGCAGAGCTGCCGAATTGTGAGCTGGGTAACCTTCAACGCTGCTCTTACTGCGGGGTCGCGCGCATTGGTCCACGTAGCTGGGTCGAAGCGTAAGCTAGTGGAGGGTGCGTGTGCATAGAAGTACTGAATGTTGTCGTCCAGATCAAGCGTCCCCAAGACGTCTGCTGGACATGGGAAGCGAAATAGCCGGGCAGCTAGATGCTGCGTTGTTGACCTCGTAAAAACAGCTGAGTCTGATACAGCTCCAGCCGGTTTATTCCTTGGCATCATTGGAGTCATTGGAGGCTCGTAATAAGCACCTGGGACGTACACATTTGCTGTTCGCTTCGGTAGGGTCTCTGACCGTGGCGTGCGGACGTAACCATGCTGACCGACTCTTCATGATGTCTTTGCTTCAACAGCCATGCGGTCATGGTCACAACCGCGATAGCTACACGCCTCACACACCTTGTAACGTGGGCGATGATGATTGCATGCGAACTGGGGCATGTCCGACGTACCTAAACTCAGGAACGGGGATGCATGGGATGGCATGTCTTGTGCACGCAATGGGGCGATCTCTGTCGAGACAGAATCCGTTGGTCGACTGGCAGTGTCTATTTCGGTGGTTGCATACTCACTTTCCTTGTGCTCTTCATTATGTGAACATTTCTGAATCGGTTGCTCAGCAGAAAAGCTCCCTACAACCGAGGTCCTCGGGCGGTGCCTTCAGCACAAGTGTCAATCTAGGCAGGAACTTGCCATTCATAACAATCTCCTTCGCAGTGGTGGGGCCTGAAAGCCATGGCTGTATCTACTTGTAGATATCACCGAAGTGAAAGACTGGGTATCGTGCGATTGTGAGCTGATCGTTTTAGGCGGTGTGGCAATAGTTCGGAGTCCTCGCTCTACTTCACTGCGGCCTTCTGCCCGTGTTACTGGGTGGGACCTCGTGAGGTTTAACAATGTGAGCCTTTCATGATCCAGCGCTTTCGACATCGGCAGGGGCTGACTGAAGCTGGGCGATCCCACATCGCGGCGCCTGCCTTGGGCAGGCAGGCGCTGCATCGAAGGGCGCGGCGCTGAACTGAGCAGGTCCATCCGCGAGGTGTAAGATAAGTTAAAGCATGACGCTTCGTCGAAGTCGATATGGTTATCGGTAGTGTACCGGTAATTGCGGGTTGAGTGACGTCGCCGTGGTGACAGTGGTACCTGATGCTCATCTTTCCGCTTTTCGCGCAACCCTGGATGGAAAAAGTTGTGAGCATCAGGCGGCCAACGTCAATGGCTGTTCCTACTTCCAATTCGACCGCGCTCGTTTTAAAAGTCATAATACTCATATTATGAGTATGTGACTTACGTTCTCCGACTGCACTTGTCATGCTCTCTCCGACGGCGTCGGCGCCGGATTTCCGTAACTCATTCCCTTGTTCGTTCATTTTGACACAACTCCGTAAAACGGGGTTTATCGCACAGCTGACCTCGTGGATTCGTTGCTTTAACAATGGCTTCTTTTAAAAAAGAGTGATGTCCTGGTGGGCGTGGGGGAAACGGCCCTTGCACTCGGTACACCTTCCGAGAACCTTCAGGTTGTTTGAAGTGTGGTCCACGTCCCAATAAACTCCTTCAATACAAGCCTTGCTGAGACCTCAAGTACCTCCGGCAGAGAGAGAGATGGGCGCTCTTCAAGCCCCTGGCGCACTTGTCAGGCGCCTTCGACCTCCAGCGCACCCCAAGCGTCCTCAGGTCCTCCGCTGGCAGGAGTCTGACCTCGACGACGGGTTCACTCCGTCTCCCGCCGCCTTGACCACTCTCTGCGCGACGCTCGGGCCGGTGCTGCGGTAATCCGCGTCCGGCACACAGCCAGCACGCCCTCGCCTTGGCTCTCGATGATCCTCGAGCAAGCTAGAGGCGTGTGGCCTCTATGCGCCCCAAGATCTAGGTCTACACACACTCCACAGCACTAGAAACGCGCGCGCTTGTATTTAGTCCACACAGTCCTGCCTACACTCCACCTGGCAACTTGCAGACTGACCCAGAGGGTCCTTTTCGCGCCCAGCTCTCTGGACTCTGTTCTTTGCCCCACCAGAACGTCCCGCGATCCACAACATGAGCAGACTTTAACTTCAAGCCGACCGATTGGCTGCCGCCCTCGACCTCCCGTGTTCGCACGTCGCCCAGCCGTTCTTACATCGGCCCGCCTCCTCCCGGTTCCTTACCGGTGCCGAGGTTGCTGGTTCCTCGCGAGGCGTGAAGTTCGGAACGCCTATTATTGTGGGTTTCGCTCAAGATTTCATAATCCAGGCGATTTCTGTTCCCACAGAGCAAAAATCTCCAAGCACCAACCATTGGCCAAAACAAAATTCAGTGGCACATTATTCGACAAAAACAACTATTTTTTGCCAATTGGATGGCAGAGTGTCCAGAGAGCGTCCAGAGTCCAGAGAAACCCCTCTTGTGTGATCAAAGTACACCCAACAGTGGGGGTGGAGATTTGCTGGCGATCTTCACTCCGGAGATCCAAAAACCGACAGCGGAAATTTCAAGCAAAAGCCACAACTAACAGTAAAGAAGCTCTATTTGAGAGGCACTGTGTGCAAGGCACATTATTTGCCGTTGTCTCAAATAGTCTTGACCAGACTAATTAGCATCTCAGACTAATTGGGTAGCCATACCAATTGGGGCTAACGGAGTATAACGACTTGCATGCGCGGCAAAAACACACAAAAGCCAGGTAAAACGTGCGAGAGCGTCGTTCTTAACTCATCCAACATGAACAATTATGCACTCGTTACGTTGTACTGTCATCCGAAATCGCAACGACCGATTCATCGACCGTCAGTCGATACGCAGGACGATCACGTCGCTTTCGTGGAGGAAAAGCTCTTGAGGGTTACAGTCAGGGAATATTGTGAGGTAACATCCGCAAGTGATCAATTTTTCCTTCAATTATACTAGTAGTAGAGTGGACATCATCAAGCTAGTCACCCGATTTGTCCTAGAGTGAGACTCCTGATGAACTCGAATGGAGATGCTCTCGTAGTACAACCAAATCCGCGATAAGCTTTGGTCTCAATTCCGGCGAGCCAAGCGATTCGCACAACTCGACAGGGAGTGAGCGGTCCATCAGGGATGTACTGGTGCGAGTACTGAGCCATATGCGTGCAAGTGGCGCGAGGAAAGGGAAACGCTCACGATGTTCACACCACCACTGCAGGGGGCAAGAAATGCGAGTCTTCCGCATTTGATGCTCGTTCAGGTACACCGAAATTTCGTTTGCAGCGTACAGTCTAGCCTGGGCTATGTCAGCCTCACGTGAGAGAGTACCGTCAGATACGACTGGGACGTCCTCGTCGTCATCGTAGAGGAGGCGGTGCATTAGACCCGGAATATGTTGGGTCGGGTTTCGATGATCGTTGTACATAACGTCGTTGTCGAAGTCAGGCGGAGCAAGAGTATTTAAAGTCTCGGTTGCTTGCTGAATCGGCGGAAGTTGTCGAAGGTAAACTTCAATCGCATTCTCTAGCAATTTTTCTCTGCACACTTCACGTTCTTGGTCAGAAAAATGGCGAAGGCGAGCGTACCGAGGATCTAACGAAGAGACCCATGCCAGGGATGAGCATATGCCTTCATATCGATTCTTCAAAAACTCTCCAACCCAGCAACGTAAGGTATCGAGCACCAGAAGGAAGGACGAGTCCATGTCACGAATGGTTGTGGCAAATCGTTGTTTCACGTCATCAAAGAGGTTTGCTCTCGAGTATAACTGCATCGCCATACCCAGGATAGGGAGGGCAAAAGGCAAAGAGCAAACTTTCTCGTTCACGGTGACTTGGACTACCTCATGTAATGGCCTCCACAGTACAATAAGACCTTCAAGCACAAGCCACGACTGGGGCGTGATCTTCACCCGACAGTTTGTACAACTCTCAAACCTTCCCAGAAGTCCGTCTATCGAATTTCGCATCGCGATCAAACGCGAGATAACTTCATGGGCTGTTGCTAGCGTCCATTGTGAGAGGTCGAACGTCGGAAAGCGTAAGACCTCACCAGCTGTAGTCGGACTGATCTTCTCCAGTTCAGCCCATGCATTTTGATCCGATCGTACCCACTCGAGCAAAGCATGGACTTCCATGATGGCTCCTCGGATGATGTGGGCGGGTCGCGAGCAAGACGGCTCAGTCGTCTCGGCGATGTCCGAACCGATATTTTGTGAACCAACCAACATGTTGTGCACCAATGCGTTAAAGTTCGCTACGACGTCAGGAAAAATGCGAATACCAGCGTCACCGTAGCTCTTGTTCGGGATATCAATGCTTGATACCAGAAAAATAGAGAGAGATGGCTTTGAGAGACCAGACTCGAGCAACAGCCTGATAATCCAGTCGGAGTTCAGATCTTGGAAGGGGACAGCGCCTACTACACATGACTGCATTGCGAAATCTTCACCGAGATAGGAGCACCTGATTGCCACCTGCGTGTCCGAGTTCATCGATGGAGAGCTTGACAACAATACCCTCCAAATTTCCGCAGAAAGAGTGAAGTGAGGGACGTCTTTTTTGACAATCTGCTTCGTCTCGAAGCGAGCGTTTTCGCTCATTAACTCCAATCGATGGATTAGCTCTTCGCGTGATGGAGCGACAAATGGCTGGTCACCGCTGATCGCCGTGACAAAGTCCTCAAAACCCGGATCCTCCGCGACGGTGAAGGGTCGTTTGGCCAGCACTAGCCATCGCACGAGAGCTTCAGCCCCAGCACGAGCGTCACGCAAGGAATGTCCATCCACCCGAGTGCGCTTGGGTGCATTTGGAGCCGTCTGCGATTGTGTCGACGAGTCTTCTGCTAAAACGTCGACGTCGTTCATCGCACGCTTGGCCTTCCGTGCCATCAGCTGAAGAGACCCACCGACAGCTCCCGTAGTGCCACTTGGCTTCCTAGAGACGCCACTAGACGCGCCCTTCTTGTTGTCAGCTTGGCGCTTGAGGAGCTCCTTGCGATGGAACCTCTCCATGTGGCGACGCACAGAGTTGCTGGAGCCCTTGGTGAAGCGGAACATTTTGCTGCATTTGAGGCAGTACGCGTCGGTCGCATCCTGGCTCAGCCAGTGCGTGCGCCCGTCCGGAGGAGAGCCATGGGGGGCCACGAGTTTGATGAACTGCCAGAACTCGGACTTGCGGATACGCGGGCAGTCGAACAGGGACAGATCGCGGTGTTGGACTCCGTTGCTCATTTGTCGGCTTTACTCTCGCTAACAACCACTTACACCCCCCAACACACACATGCATACAGGGTCTTTTAATGGAGAGTATACTGTACAAAGTTCAAGGTGTTTGCAAGTGCCCCAGAGCGCTGCGCAAGACACCACGCACACTGCCAATGGTATCTGGCATAGGCGCCACGAAGGAACTCTTCGTGGTGTCGTGTCGTGACGCACAAGCTGCCCGCATTTCCATTTTCGCGACATCGGGGAGATGGTAACCGAGTTATCATATTCTCTCGTTCGTTTGCTTCACGATGTGAGGCCGGTAAGCGAGACTGCACTGGCGCGGAGGCCCTCCAGGTAGGGTCTCTCCTTGATGGAATCGAGCACGCTCAACCAGAGGGGGTGGCCTGGTGCAGAGGACATGATAGCACTGCAGACTGCAGGGCTTGCCGTCTTTCCAGTAACACGGCGTGGGCAAGGGGCTCCATGCTGAGAAACAGACTGTGGGTATTGTGGAGAGTGTCGAAGGGCTGAAGACACTCGAAATTCATGTCGACGTACAAACCGCCGACCCGAGGCAGGAGAGCATATTGATCCATATCGAGCCATATCGGCAAACCCACTATTGCTCACGGTGTGTGCGTGTAGCGTGGGTAATAGTTGTCGAAAAGCATGAGGTTGTCTTGATCGGTCCAGAATGCATACTACCAGCTAGGATTCAATGCGATCCACGTCTACATCCAGAGAGGCGAAACGCGATAGAGTACCCTCCACGGCCTTTCAAGACTGATTGATAATGAGTGGTATTTGCATGCCCATAGAATGTGGATGCTAAGTATCTTCAAGTGCAGAGCACGATCAGGTATCATTGGCACTCGCGTTTGATTCTTAATCCGGCTGTGTCGTCGAAGTATTCGTGGGAGGAGAGGTGTGGATATATTCAACGGGCTGACGACTGCTTGTTCTGGGACTCGATAGTAGGTGCAATCAAAGCCAAACGCAGATCTCTTGGACTTAGTATACAATAGAGGGAATGGTTCTCAACAGCGACGGAATGAGGAGCAAATGCGTTGCTTCTTCGGTAACAATGTTCGGGTTTCCTCTCTATTGCTATCGCTCTTTGAGGAACTATCACTAGCTGTTGACATTTATAAAAAGGACAAAAGGAAGTAGTCAGAGAGGTGTTGTTCGGTGCCAGTATCGTCTTTGTGTGCACTTACGGCAGTTTGGTAGGCGAGCCAAGGTTGAACTCATCGAGACGACGGATCATAGGCATGCTTCCCCCAACACCATCACGCTCAAAACTCGTGCTTGTGATCTCGATTCGCTCGCGCATTTTGTCCAACGTCTCTTTCAGCATTTCTCCAAATTCTTGTGCCATTTCTTCCATTTTAGCTTTGAGTTCTTGAATCTCAACATTCTTGGCAGTAATGACTCGATCCTTTTCTCGTTTCATGTCTTCGAAGCTGACCCGAGCGAGCTCTGTCGCAACAGCGAAGCACTCTAAGAGGCACAATTGAGGCTCAAATTTCAGAACTTACCGAGCTGGTCTCGAAGCTCAGTGTTCTTGTTCTCGAGTGTGTTAACCCGATTCAAGAGTTCCTCTTGCATGCTTTTGTACTGTCGAGTCATGTCCTGAGTGATTCCGAAAGTTTCATTGCGCTCACGATCAAACGCGCCGTGTAGCGCTGCCACCCGTTCTTGAAGTTCTCGCTTTGATTCCATTGCCTTCACGGCCAGTTCATGGCGCTCAGCTAGTTGCATCTGTAGCGAACGGTTTGCAGAGAGGAAGAGCTTGGCTTGTTCTTCTGGAGTGAGAACACCGCCATTCTCCGCCCCGTCATCTGCGCAGAAGCGTTAGTAGCGTGTAACTCATTAACTTGGAGAGAGAAGCGGAGTAGTCTAGACCTTTCTTGTCTTTCCCTTTCTTTCCCTTCTTGTCCTTCTTCGGACCCATTGTGACCTTTGGCTTCCGCCCAAAGCAAACTACGGGAGATACTGTATAGGGCTAAACAAACCGATTGGAACTCCATTCTTTCATGTTTAGGTGCTAATAATATAGTGGAGACAACATTCCTCCCTATACGGATGTCTACAATGCATCCTTCTTGGACTTGATCTGTCGCCTTGGCTTTCCAAGCTCACACTTATTGACTTGTTGCGCAAATCGTAGTGAACACAACGTCTCGCCAGCCGATTCAGGTGTCGGCGACACGTTGACCATCATAAGCGTCTTGCCATCCCCTGACAGACTACTTTGGAGCAGGTATGTGAGCTTAGAATTGCGGAATGGAATCTATACGTGCACAAGCCCATCAGGTGAATGAGCGAACCACCGCATGGTCGATGTAACTTACATGTGATGACTTATTTCCAATTGCGGTGAACACGTCAGCGAGGCAACTTAAGCTTTTGTTGATGGCTTGAGTTTCTTTGAGTCGTTCACCGGAGACGCCTGAGCGCAAAGCGCGTTCACTCCCCGCAAGATCGACAAGATTGAGCTGGCCATCGAGAATGATTCCCTCGGCGTCGTTCACTCCTTGCAAATGGAGCGTGAACACACTATGCGAGCGAGACGAGTGTGCATTCATATCGGTGCAAGCAACACTGCGAGCCCGACTAGCTTGCTCCATGAGCTTCTCAACTTGATGTATCTCCGTCACATCAACCAATTTGAGCTCCGGTACGCAAACTCCTCCCTTCACATCTTTCTTGATGGTGAGTGACTTGCCAGCGTCCTCCTTCGACGCGAGAAGGTCCTTCAGGGTTTCATTGTAGATCTCGAGAAACGAAACCTTCATCGTGTAGATCCAGCCGTGATCCTTGAGTAGCCTACATTCGGCCAAGACTTTCTCGATTGCACGAGGTATAATCCCTCTCATCTGCCCATTACCACTCCCTTGCATCTAACAGATTAGAACGGTCACATCAGCAATCGCTTTCGTTGAGTCAAAAGGGCATGGCACTCACAGTGTGGGTCTTCCCCGAGCCGGTTTGACCGTATGAGAACAAGCAAACATGATAACCATCGATGGCCGATTGGACAAACTCAGATACTTCTTCAAAGACGTTGTCTTGAGCTGATGACTGCGCGAACACCTTGTCGAACGTAAACGTATAGGTATCTTGATCATTCGGAGTGGATCCCTTCGATTGACGACGAAGCTTGATCGTTTGGCCGTCGAACTCACATGTAACGGCTGGTGCTAAACTATCAGCTCCTTGAGCACCATCGCTGGGAAGAAATGGGCGTGTTCTCGCGAACACTCGCACATTTCCGCGAAGTTCCTGTCAGTCACTGTGTGAGCCTCTTTATGCCTCTAGAGAGCACGACTATAGTTACCTGAATCGTGTTATGCAGAGTACGACGCATTCTCTCCCCCTGACGAACCTTCTCCTGCAGCTCCTCTATGAGACGATCCTTCTGTGCAATTGACTGAGATCCTTGATTGGACAACTCTTGCAACCGTAGTCGAAGAACTTCAGCTTCCCTCTTCACTGTACACATCTCTTCAAAATCACCGTCACGGACATTCGCAACTCGATCACGAAGAGTTTTCACCTCGGTCTCAATGCTGACCTTTTCCTCCTGGAGAGTGTCGATTTGGCGTTGAAGTACTTCCTTTTCTCTTTCAATCCGCGCGCTCGCCTCAGCTAACAGCGATTGCCATTTCTCCTTAGCCTCTTCATGAATAATAAGCATTCGTTTCATCTCGAATCGCACAGCTTCCGTCTGAGCATTGACTGCCGTGTTTTCAGTTCTGAGTTCTCGATTTTGGTTTTCGAGCATCTGTCTAACCCCGACTTCGACACTCAGATCGCGTGCACTGTTTTGCAGCTGTAATTCCAGCTCTTTGATACGGTTCTCAAGTTCTTGTTGCTTGTCCAGCCATACTGCCCTTACGGATTCGTATGCTTCAGCCTGTCCACGGATCTCACGCATTGTAGCATCTTTAGTAGCTTCACTGCGCTCGACTTCACGTAGTTTAGTCTGCAACTGGTCGATTTTATCCGCCAATTCCTTTTTCTCCATATCAACCTTCGACGAAGATAAGGCATTGAGCTTCTGGATTTCAGTCAGGCTTTGTACCAACCCCGAAATTTCTTGATCCTTTTGATCCACCTTCAATTTCAACTGATCGACTTCGGCCACGCTCTTCGCGAAACGGTCCTCCAGAGCTTCACGCTGTGCTTCAAATGTGTACGTCTCCCGTTCAAGCTTGGCACAACGATCTCTTTCCCGTCTAGTGTCCTCCTCAGCGGCCACAGTGCGCTGCCGATAAGTTTCCTTCTCCTGATTCGATGCAGCTAACTCCTCGCGAACATCACTCAACCTTGCCTGAAGGCGCTCGATCTCGGCGGACTTTCTGTGGATACACGTAAGCCAGTGAACATGGGAGATCAACACAACTACGACTTACCGTTTCTCCTCTTCAGTGTCTTTACGCTGGTAGAACTGCTCGAGATCCTTCTTCTTCTCTTCATACAGCTGAACCCGATCGGACATTGTCGTTTGATACGCACGCAACTCCAAGGACAGCTCATCGTTTTGCTTTTGCGCATGTTGCAGCTGAGTCTGAAGGCGTTGATTCGAAGTCTCAAGCTCTGCGCGCACTCGAATCAACTGCTGCTGAAACTCGATCAGTTGCTTGTTTTCGTTCGTTAGCTTTTGGGCACGATCTTCAACAATCTCGTTGTCCCTGCACAGTCCCTTCATTTCTTCATTGACACGTACGACCTGGAGCTTCAAGTCGTTAAGATTCCCCTCTGCTTGCTCTTGGCGTTGGATTTCAAATTTGGATTTTTCTTTGATGAATGTAACGACATTCTCCGCTTCCGTCACCTTGGCCTTGTACTGCGTGCAACGATTTCCAGTCAGGATGGACGTATTCCAATCATTACAACAATCCACGAACCTGGTCGAGAATTGATCGAAGGGCAGCCTTCGTTTGGCGTGCGAGGGAGCTCAGTTCTTCCTGCCGTGCTCGAGCATCGTACTTTTTCGCCTTCACCTTTAATTGTAGTGCAGCTTCGGCGTTTATGATATTCTCGTTTGGGGATGCATCGGAAATGAGCGAATCTAGCCGTGCGAATACGCTCTCAAAAAAGTCATGGGCATCGGATGAGCGGAGTCCCCTGCCGTCTGCCGTCGTTTCTTCCTTCTTCACAACTGGCGTACCTTCATACACCAGTCGCTTTGCGTCCCCTCGCCGATCAGTAAGAACGGTGGCAGATGGACGTCTCACCATCGAACCAGGAACGAGTTCTGTCTTGATCGCAGCACGATTCACAGATCGAGGGGCGACGATTGAGGCTCCGTTCGCGATGCCTACACTTGTTGATACTTCTAGCCTGACCATGCTGGTCTGCTTGCGCACGTTCGGTTGAGGAGGCAACGACCGCTCTCTGCTCGTCAAACGGCCTCGCGCCCTCACGCCCAGCTACACCACCACCACGCACATCAGCGCGCCCTTAATATTGGACACAACTTATACGCCGGTAGCGAAAGAACTCACCTCATTCGTGTCGATCTCGGCCAGTGGCTCTACGATCGGCCTTGTCTTGGGCGCTGGCTCTTCCTGGAGCTTGGCATCATGCGCTGCGGGCTCGTTCGCATTCTCTGCCTGATTGCTCGCGCTCACCGTCTTGGCCGAGAAGGAGCCGCGGAAGCCGAAGCCAAAGCGACTCGTGGGGCCACTCGCGTCGTCAGCCATGCGTTCGCGTTTCGCGGGCCATGGAGCGTTGGCGTCTGCACCGCCGAGTGACCGCTTCATCTCCTGCTAAGCTTAGCCGTTTCCGGTCGGATCCTCTCGCCGATGCCAATTCCGGCTCGGCGCTTCCAGTGATGGTGTCGGGCGAACTGGAATTTTGGCGCCTTCTTCCCGAAAACTAACTTTATCTTTTAAAAGTTTGAACAGAAAAAAGGCGAACTTAGAACGTAGTACTGTCGCAAGGAAATTTGTGCCCCAACTATGGGGTTTTATTTTTCGCATCATTGCGGGAGGTCGAAGCGCCAAATGGTCATGTCGTCCGCACACGCCAACACCGTGCGGCCGTCGCGGCTGAAACTCACCTGGCGAATCGTGCTCTTGCAGTTGTTGTGCTTGAGCTTGCAAAGTGCTCGCTCTGAGTCTGAATCGAGATCGAACACGCTGATGACACCTTTTTTGTTGCCGACGGCCAGGATCTCCAGACGGGAATCGAGTCCGAATTTCATGAACCACAGCTCGGCTTCTTTGTAGTGGTACTCGCGCAGAACGGTCACAGCGTCCTTCCCACGAGATGGATTCGGTTTCCAAAACACGACCTTGTTGCCCGTCGATTTCGAGAGCACGAGATCGCCGACAAAGCGGACGCAATCAACGTAGTCAGCATGCACTTTGCTCGTGCAATATGCTGGGAATTGAATGAATTTGGTGTCAAACGGCCGATCTGCTGGTCGGGGTACTGTGTACGACTTCTCGATTGCTGTTTGCACGGTAGAATCCTCGAGATCCCAGATTTTAATGGTGTTATCCATGCCGGATGATACGAACGATCGTCCAGTCAAATGAAAATCGGCGCTAAGAACCTCGTCTCGATGGCCCAAATGGCCAGCGAAAATGGCAATACACACGCCGGTGAGCGAGTTCCACAGTCGAATGGACTCGTCTTTCCCTGCTGAAAGCAGCAAGCTTGGGTCGACTGGGTGGAACTTGAGCTCATTCACTGCATTGCCGTGACCAGAAAGCACAGTCAACACCGACTGGGTGATAACGTTGAGAACCTTTATATGCCCGCGAAAGCCGGCGACGGCCAGCAGTGGTGAACCCGTGAGTACGTCGACGGTCCACGCTAAAGTGAAGTACTGCTCTTCAGCATCGCCATCGACATATACTTGAATAACGGCGATGCCACCGTTGTCCAGACACTCGTACAGGGTGACCTGTAGTTTGAGAAGGTGTTAGATCTGAAAGGCCACTCAAGTCACTCCTAACGCACTCTGTTACCACCAGCTGCGGCGAAGTTCTTCTCATACAGTGGGAAGATATCGCAAAACGCGACGGCGTAGATCGGCTTCCCATGATCTTCTCGCACGTAGCCTAGTGGTGGAACGTCAGCAACGCGGAGAGGCACTCAGCATTCGCAATATGGAACCAACCAGAGAACTTGTACGGCTTCTTCCGTAGGCGCGAAAGTACAGACTGCTCCGACTCTCCGACGGATTCCGCGGGGGTGGTTGGGGGCGACGGCGCACGCGCCGGCGCGTGAGTCGCAGTCTCCGCCATCGTCAATGTTTGCAACAGCCAACCGAAGAAGTCTCACTAAGTTTAAACTGAAATAAGATACATGCGGAAAATATGGCACATCGAACCATATATGGGCTGACGGAACCTGAAAACCTCAGCATGGCGCCACCACAGCGTCGCAGCACTGAAGGCGGCAGAGCTGGCGGGGGCAAGAGCGGGGGCCGAGGCCGCGGCCGAGCCGGAGGTAGCGGAGGCCGCGGGGCGCGCGGCAGCGCGTCTGCGGAGAGCTCACCATCACAGAACGCACCGCCGCCACCCGCAGACGCGACGCGCAATCCGAAGGCCAAGCCTCAGCGCAAACTAGGCAGTGGGGGGCGGGGAAGTAACCCGAACACGGGAACGACGGGCGGAGCGTCGGCAAGCCGACCAGCACGCAACGTCAGCGTGATCACGCGGAAGGTGCTCGTCCGCAACATTCCTCATGATTGGGATGAAGACAGAGTCGTCGAACTTGTTGAGAGCCATGGCGCCACGCGACAACATGTATGGCGATTTGTCCCAGGCAAAATCCGCACGAATAATCGCGTACCTCGACCCGGACGGATGTATCTGGACTTCAAGAAGGACACTGAGGCAGCCAAGTGCGTAATTGGCAAACTGAATGGATACCACGTTGGAGAGAGTAAAGGTGAGTTTATCGTCCGAAATCGACCGAGGACGATATCAAACTGGAAATTTATATTGCTCAAGTAGATCAATCAGTCCTAGACGTGGATTTCGCACCATTTCAAAAAGTTCCTCGTGAGAAACAGCGCAAAGATGCGAAAGTTGGAACTATCGAGCGCGACCCAGATTTTGTGGCGTTCTTGGAGTCATTGTCCAAGCCGAAGGAGGTTTGCCATTTTACCCTCTCATTTTGGCTAGATTCCAAAAACGTCACTTCATATTGAACAGAAGCTCCCAAGTGCTGATGTCGCTGCCGACTCGAAGGAAGCCCAAGGAATTGGAGAAAAGCCTATTGCTGTGCTGGTGCAGTTCCTGAACGAGCGTAAACGCGATAAAAAGGTGAGTTTATGCTACATTGCGAGAGGTTTATCTGTGTAATAACAAACTTATAATGAAGAGCAAGTTCGGAGGGAAGAGTGAGAAAGCGCGAGGTGCCAGGTCGAAATCGACGAAAGAAGGAGTAGGTCAATTCTGTATTCACGCATGCAGCAATTACGTACTTGATCTCACAAGTTCTCGATTAAAGAAAACTTCAAAAGAAAAAGGCAAGAACTCGAAAGTCAAATCGAAGACAAGCGACTCGATCTCTGCGAAAGGTCCATAACTTGCTGTTTGTTGGCTTTACACTTCCTTGACTGACTCGCCCTGCTTTGTAGATGCTGCAAAGGCTAGAAAAGCACGTGGGAAGTCTGTCAAAGAAAAGTCTGATGGTGGCGATACCCTCGAGCCAGGCAGTGTTGCAATAATGAGCACGAAGACACAAACAAACCGTTCTGAGATAGTGCAGCCATATGCAACCGAAAGTGCTTCCTCCGATGGGAACGAAACTTCGAAAGGAAAGGCCGGAGGCGGAAAGCATGGCGGGAGCAAAAGTGTTGGTGCGAAAGGTGCTCGTCGAACTGCACACAGTTCAGTCGAAGTGGGTGCTGAAGTACCCTCAGCAGATTCAAGTGGGAAAGATGGGGGTAAAAGTGGCGTTAATCGTGGGCGACGCGACTCCCGTGGTGGGAGGGGGAGTAAGGGTGGCGGTCGGGGAGATCAACCGGTAAGAGTCAAGAGTGATTTTGTGCAACTAAAGTAGTTAATCAATCTTGTTGCAGAAAAAAATCTTCGCTCCAAAAAACACGATGACACCTTCAGGTTGATTCTGGTGTTTCTTCGTCAAATGATTTACCATTTGAACCCTGGGCTACGAAGGGTGCGGTCGTAGTCACTGACTACCAATTACGAGATTAGCAGTACTGATCTGTGCATTGGGCATTCGAGGTAAACGAGGGCTGAGTATTTTTAAGTCGATACATTCGGGAATACAAAACCTAGTGCGGTTTTTAAACTTCTAGTTGATTCATTGCGTCGAAGAATGCCAATGTTGCGGGGAGATCCAGCAATCAAACTAATACTGCTAGGCAACGGTTCCGTGGGCAAATCGAGCCTCATTGCGCGCTTTGTTGATGACGGCTTCACACGCGTGTACAAGCAGACTATCGGACTGGACTTCTATGAGAAGAAGCTTCAGTTCCCTCGTGATCAACGCCTTGTACTTCAGGTCTGGGATATTGGTGGACAAACTATCAACAGCAAAATGCTTGGAAAGTACATTTTCGGTGTCCACGTGGCATTGTTATGCTATGATGTCACGGACGCTCAATCATTCAGCGATGTAGAAGATTGGCTTCGAATCGCGCGTAATTTCAACACTGCAGCCGAGATCCTCAGTGATCGGCCACTCCACCTCCACCTTGTTGGCAACAAGATTGATCTCATCGCGCATCGTGTAGTCTCGAACGAGAGGCACGAGAAATTTATTCGGGAGCACAATTTGCAGGGAGGATTTCTGACGTCTGCGCGAAGCGGAGACAACGTACTGAAGAGTATCTACAAAATATGTGCTCGTGTCGCCCAGATTCAGATCTCCGACTTTGAGCTTTCTTTTTGCGATGCAATCGTGCGAGCCACCATTCCAGCTGATGGGGGTGCACAGGACGAAGCGCGAACTGCAGTGGCGGACTTGATCGAAGCTGAGGATCGAGCTTACGAATCCCGCAAATCTCGGCGTCAAAGCATAATTCGCTCCAAGGCTATCCGTGACAAGTGTTCACCAATGTAGAAGACTATCGTCCGGGACCCAATCAACCTCTTCGTCACAAGAAATCGCACTCCTGCCTGAGAATTGCAATCCGTTCACTCTCATCACCATTGAGGAAGGCGAAGCGAAGCGAATCGTCACGCCGGAACTTCTCGATGGCTTTGACTAAAATATAGAGACGAGGTAAAATGACACTAGGCCACAAACTATCCCCACGGCCTGGCTTCGTTGGCGTCTTGCATTGGAGCGGGTACTCTGTCAACGAGGCTCGAGTTATGTGAATTTGAGCCCTGTCAGCGTGTAGACATTGCACCAAGTCGCCCTGTGTGACACCGGTCATTTTGAAATATATCGCCATTTGGATGTACTCGTATAGTGGAGGCGGCACACGAAAACCACGCAGGCGATTTTTCACCTCAACGAGGACCGGAATCATTTCCCACTCTTCGTCGGACACTATCTGGAGTGTGTCTGCAATTCCGTCGATCATCCCACATATTGTGAAGTACGGGGCTCTTTCACAGGTCTCTGCACCATTCTCACTGCCGTCATCACCGACTGAGATCTCTTCGCTCGATGGAACCCCCAGTTGTCTGTCCCCTTTGTTGACTGTGACACAGTCAATTTCCTTCTCGATCAACTCGAAATCTGTCGAAACGTTTGGCGTGTCGTCAAGTCGCGGAAACCGGAGTATGTAGTATTGTTGATTAGTCAGACGCACGGAAGACCTGAACATATTGAGTAAGTCCAGATCAGCAGGATTCACTACAGTTTTTTCAGGAAACGATACGTACCCGGTTTGTCTCTCGTAAGTCTGCATCTCGCGATCAAACGGGGACCGAGACAAGTGAACACCTCACGCCACACCACTCCAAGTTCCACAGAAACGACGCACCTTCAGTGCCAAATCTTCGTTACGACATCCGTAACTGAGTCGAATTCGCTCGTTTAGCTGTCGTTTTACCTCTCGCGCCTCTTCTGCCTTGAGCTTGCGCTTACTTTGTGCTTGGGAGACAAGCCCGTTCACGCTCTCGAGCAGTGTCGCCGCGGCACCCTGTGTGACTGGCTGTTGACGATCACGTGTCCACGCCATAATCTTCTGGAACTGAGGTAAAAGCGCCTCGCCGGTTTTGTCAAGGAGCGCGTCTAGTTCATCGTCCTTGAACACGAGAGTGAGCCCAAGAGCCTTGGCGTCGCGCTCGAGCAAGTGCTCGCGGTGCTGGTAAATGTACTACAGCGTCTTGGATCAGACCACCTGAGGACTGAGGCCCAGACGCCCAGCTCACCTCCAGCACGGTCCCCGCGACGTCACCGAACTCGTGGAGACCGAGGAGCAGCGCGATCTTGGACGCAGCCAACTGCACGACGCTCTCGACGACCGAACAGTCGATGTCGCTGCTGAGATCAGCCATGTCTGTCCACTTGTCAAATCAGTTTGCAAGTATAGACCCCCCGGGGTACTCAAATTTGGCCCGCACCAGTTGAACTGACTCACCGATTGACGACACGATGGCGACGGCTTTGAGCTGTTGGGGCTGGGGCGGCAACGGGCAGCTCGGGCTCGGCGACCGCGACTCGCGCATCAAACCCCAGGCCGTGCGGGCGCTCGCGCACGAGTCTCTATCACGCGTCGTTTGCGGCTCGCGCTGCACGTGTGAGTCCCGCTCGGACGACGGAATGCGGCCTTGGCACTGACCGCACTTTGTTTGCTCAGTCGCGCTCACGACAACAGGCGCTGTCTTCTCGTGGGGCAAGAACGATTACGGGCAACTCGGCACGGGGGATACCAAGGCGCAGGTAGCGTGGGGTCGCTTCGAGTGCACCAACATAACAATCACAAGCTTTGGCCTCCAGATCGAACCACGCCTCGTTGAAGGACTCACCGGAGTGCGCGTCGTCTCGATATCGTCTCGGGGCTCGCACGTTCTGGCGCTCTCGGACTCCGGGCACGTGTACTCGTGGGGTCGTGGCGATGAGGGCCAGCTCGGCCACGGCGACCGAGAGTCGTACTCGCTTCCCAGGCGAGTCGCAGCATTGACTGACGTGCGTATTCGCCTCATCGCGACAGGTAGGTCACACTCGGTGGCCGTGAGTGAGAGTGGCACACTCTATACGTGGGGGTCGAACGAAGATGGTGCTCTTGGACGGGACAGTTCGTGGAGTGATATGTCCAATGCTCTTCCTGGGGTCGTGGATACGTCGGAGTTTCATGGGTCCCCCGTAGCTCAGATCGAGTGCGGATCTCGACACAATATCGCCCTGACAGAGGAAAAACGGGTCTTCGCATGGGGTTGGGGCATCTACGGCCAGCTTGGTCTTGGTGATACTGATTCGCGCACTCGCCCAACCGAACTAACGTATTTTCGCGGGAAAAAAGTCGTCAAGATCTGCTGCGGGTGGGTGGACTGCTTGATGGTGTATTTAGTAGTACTAGAGGCTCAGCTGTTGCCTTCAGATTCCGACACAGTTTTGTGGCTTTGCCGCGACGCCTCACTCGCCGGCTTACGTCATCCTCACTTCCGGAGATGCTTGTACCAGATAGCGGATTGTCCCGTGCCGATGTGTGGGGCTGGGGATGGAATGAACACAACCAACTCGGGGAGCCCGCATTGGCAAGCATCGTGCAAAAGCCTACAAAGATTTCAGCATTGTGCGACGTCGACCTTCACCTTCTCGCAGCGGGTGGTCGTCACACTATATGCCACTTCGGTGTGGAGAACGATTTGGAACAGTCTCCAGGGGCCTTTCTTCGGCGTGCTCGCAGCGAGACAGATCCACGCACTCGCTTCCGTCGAACGTATCAAACTCACGCATGGGGACGAGGTAGTGATGGGGAACTGGGGTTGGGCTCTGTGATGACATCATCGATTCCAATTAGTCTCCCAGCTTTCCAAGGAAATCATTTGGTAGATCTCTCATGTGGCTGGGCACACTCGGCTTCTCTTGGCACAGATCCTTTGATTGCACCAAGAGGCCAACCTGCGGCATCAGCATGGACCACGCTTGCAATATCTCTCGGTAAGTAAGGATTGCGGGTTCTGAGGAATGAGTACTGATTCTTTGGAGCCCAGGCGACGTGGATGCCTTCTTTGGTCTTCTTGTCCAGTTTATCATTCAGATACTCCTCATCTTCCAGCTACTTCCAACCCAGTGTGGTTTTTCCTCTGCGGAGGTCACGAACCGTATTGTCCCCGCGGCAGCAGCGACAGTCGCTATGGGAAACGTGTTTTTTGGCCTATACGCTGGAGCGCTTCAGCGCAAAGAAGTACGGTCTGATGTGACTGCTCTCCCAGACGGTGTGAACACTGTGTTGGTATTTGCGTACGTGCTTTCGGTCATGGCCCCCGAATACTCGCGAACCAAAAGCGTCGATCGAGCATGGGAGGTCGGGGTGTTCGCTGCATTTATGACAGGATTGCTTCAAGTTGCATGCCTGCCGTTCGTTGGGCTGATGCGAAGATGCATTCCAGGAGCCGCTCTCCTCTCCTCAGTTGCCGGTGTTGCCTTGGCATTCCTCACTATGGGATTCTCGTTCCAAGTGTGGGAGAACCCCTTGATAGCAATTGGACCCCTTTTTCTTGTTGTAAGTGGATGATAGGGATCTTTTGGAGCAGATTGCCCCTCTAACCTACGTATCTGATGCCAGCTTATTTGTCTCGGGGCTGGCGTCAAACTGCCGTTTCATGTTCCAACTGGGCTTGGTGCTCTGCTCCTGGGAACTTGTACTGCCTTTGCACTACACTTTCTTGGCTATCAGATGGAGGTAAGTTAATGCTTTTTCTTCGTTTCTTCGATACAGGCGTCTAAAGCGCTAGCCAACGTAGTTTACTCCATTTTCACAGCCATTCGAATTCGAGTTCGTATTACTGCGGCCGGATTTCTCTGTTTTCTTTAGAGCTGTAACCAGGTAAGTTACGCTTGAATCAGTATGGCTGTATCCTCAAACCCACACGCACCACGTGATTCCAGCGGAGATGGATGGAAATATCTATCGGTGATTGTCCCCATGGTCCTCGTCAATGTGATGTCGACACTAGCAAACATCGAGACTGCAGCTGCTGTCGGAGATAATTACGATCCGACAATGTCAATCCTTGGAGGTACGCCGCCTAGTTAGGTTGCAGTGGTGCTGCCAGTTCGTCACTCTGTCAACCTCCGTCCAGATTCTGTGGTTACGATACTTGGAGCTTGTGTTGGGAATCCCTTTCCAACGAGTGTCTACATTGGACAGGTATGTCGAATCGCCCACCTCCAATATTCGTGCACCTAAAGAAGTTCACATTTCGTCCAGCCGATATACAAGAGTATGGGTGCGCGCGTTAGCTACGTGTTCCTGACGGCGGCAGCTGTTCTGCTCATCGCTGTCTTAGATGGTGCGTCCTACTGTATTGACCATCTAGGAAACATCACTGATTTTATGTGGCGAAAACTTCAAGCATCGGCAATCATTGTGAACACGGTGCCGATCTCTTGTGGGGTTGGCTTCCTGCTGTGGATTGGCCTTGTTATCTCAGCAAGCAGTTTCAACCGTACGCCGACATCCAACATCAATCATGGGACTGCAGTCGCGCTTGGAATTGTCCCCGCACTCGCTTCCTGGGCCACCCAGCTTGTACAAAGTGCCATCTCTGCTGGATTTTCGTCATCACAACTCACCTCGACGACAGAGCACTTGCCACTCCAGAGAGCGCTCGATGCACTGACCCGGGCTGGAGTGAACCCATCGGGTATGATTGCTCTTTCTCAGGGCTATCTTCTGACCTCGATCTTTCTCGCCTCGACGATGGTGAATATCATAGAGCGCGAGTTTCTCCGAGCAAGTGCGTGGATGGGTGTCGCCAGTCTACTCAGTGCTGTTGGCATCGTGCATTCCTTCGAGGTGGATGGTGACGTTGTTCACGGCGCATTCGGCCTATTTCCTGGCGGTTGGCATGGCTGGGCAGCTCAGTACACAATGGCTTACGTCAGTGTCGGTGTTATGCTGTTCCTATTCCACCTCCAGGAAGGCAACGAGATTTCGATGATGTCATTGAGGAAGGTGCTCGCGTTCGTCAAGATGAAAACCAGACATTTTTCACAGGTTGGCAAAGCCGAACAGGTTGTTGGTGAACGCCAGTCTCTTCTACCTTAGTTTGTTTGCGTCAGAGATAGTTCGATAGAGAGATAATATGACCAGCTACATAGATGTTTCCCGGTCTCCATGAGAAGTGATTGCTGCTTCAGGAGTCGACCAAATGAGTTCCATCACTGAGAGAGACATCACGCAAAGTTTCTGGTTCTGCTTGGGTGAGTGCGGTATTCGGCAGCCCGAGAGAATGCTCGGAGAAGGCACGTTGTATAACCACGTCGAGAGGGATCGAGTTTGATGCCAGGTGCCGGCCATCCCGAACAGTCGCCAGCGCACTTTTGGGGTTTCCTTGAGCAAGTAGGACATGGGCTAGCAGTTCCTAAACCAGTGAGTGAGCATCATCAATCAGCGCCACCACAAATCTGGCCATCTTACCTTAGCCTGTAGCGTGAGAGAATCATCCAAACTGCAAACTTGCTCCTGGTCTAAATTGCACTCGATGAGCAGCTGCTCCACTTCACCACCGCGTGTCTCGAGCGATGGATCCATAAGTACCAGGCACTGCACGAGGCGGACTCGGGCGTCAACTGCCAAGGGAGACAACACAGGTCTGTTCGCTATCGCGCGCAACACGTCAGCCGCGGACACTAGCTCCCCCCGCGCCATCAATAGTAGCGCTGTCGTATACTGGAAAGATACTTCTTCTAGTGATGACTCTTCTCGTTCGGAGCCAGCGGCAGTATAATTTCGGGCTCCACAGCGACTGAAGAACAGGAGCGGATCTGCCTCCTCCTCAATCTGTCGCTCGCGCCGCTGTTGCCTACGCTCGTGCTCTTCCACCAGCGGTTGCTCAAATGCTTCAACGGCTTGGATCGTTGCGTGCACCACTTGCCACGTCGATGAGCCATCAACTTCAGTCTTTGATCCGCACTGTGCTCGATTCTCGCTGTTCTCGTCGACATCAACCTTCGAACTACCACCGTTTGCTTGGATCACATCCGATGGGCGATGGTCTAGTGGCTTTGCATCTGCCGCACGTCTTGATCGTCTTTGCCTAGGATTTGCCAGTCGATTGCCCATGTGTGAAAGCAGGAAATGGCCCTTCAAGATCCATTTATATAACGCCAACTAAGAAAGCTAGCTTCGTCAACACCAACAGGCACCCTAACTACCACGTTGCAGATCGGTAGAGCCTCCAGGCAGGCGTTCCAAATACCCGGCTTCCTTTGCGAGGTCATACAGTCGGCCCGTTTTCTTTGCCAGCAGCGCCTTGGGAGTGTCGAACTCGACGATTCTGCCACCATCCAGCACCATGATGCGGTGGCAATCGAGCACCGTGTCGAGGCGGTGAGCAATCGTGATCACGGTCGACAAGTTGAACTCGTGGCGGATCACGCGCTGTAGCTCTTCATCGGTATCGTGGTCGATTGACGCGGTGGCTTCGTCCATGACAATGACGCGGGAGTCGGACAGCAAGGCCCGCGCCATGCAGAGCATCTGCCGCTCACCCACACTGAAGTTCTCTCCATTCTCTTCCAGTGGAGCCAGCAGTTTGCCCTCCATGGAACCGATCTTGTCGGCCAGCGATCCGACTTTACGGAGCGACTGCCACAGTGTGTCATCAGCAAACTCGTCGAAAGGGTCAAGGTACGCGCGTATTGTGCCCTTGAACAAGACGGGAGCTTGCGTGATAATGGAAAGTCGGCCACGCAGCGTGCGGAGGCCAATGCGAGATGTGTCGACACCGTCAATTGTCACGCGGCCGGCCGCAAGCTCGTTAATGCGGAAGAGTGCCATCGTGAGGCTCGATTTGCCAGCACCTGTGCGGCCAACGATACCTTCCTTCTCAGCCGGTGCCAAGGTGAATGTCAGACCGCGAAGCACGAGGTCTGTGTTATCACGATAACGGAATGACACGTTTTCAAACACGACTTCCCCACTCACCGGCCACGAGGAGCTGGGCTCAGTCTGCTCAATCTCGTGAGGTGATTCCGATGGCACGTCGATGTACTCTTGAATACGCTCTGGGGAGACCATGGCGGTCTCGAGCCACGACCACGACTGAATGAGAGACTCAAGCCCTTGATCAACGGCGAGTGCGTAGTTAAAAGCTAGGCCAATGACACCAGCGCTGAGTACGTGGCGCAAGGCTACGAGCGCGGCCGCGATGAGCACGACGATGACACCACCCATGAGTTGCATTCGGAGCGCGAACCACTGGCCCGCGTAGACGGACAGGTGAACACAGCGATTGTTTGTGTCGATTTTGCCAAAATTCTGCTCGATAAATCGGTGTACTTGGTCGCTACCGAATGCCCGGATAATCGAAGTCCCGTCAATGGCCTCAGCGACGTGGGCAAGCACAGGCGACTGGGACGTCTTCTGCAGCCGCTGAAGTTCACGCGCCGGCCGGAGGTAGAAGAGCCCAATCCTGAAGTAGACTACGAGAATGGGCACGATGAGCACACCGAAGTAGCGGGCCACAGCTGCGGCAGTGAACAACGTGCACGCATTCGAGAACGTTACAGCGAGCATCGTGCCGTACGCAAACGGCAAGCGAAAGTCGACGTTGGATACATCGTCTCCATATCGGTTGAGGATGCGACCCACCGGGTTCGCATCGAAGAACGCCATCGGAGCAAGCAGCAGAGAGCTTGTCATGGAGTCGAAAAGCTTGCGCGCGCCCCGGATCCCCGAATATGAAACTGTTAGCGTGCGAATGAGCACCATCAGACTGCTGCTAAGGGCGAGACCGACGTAAACGAGAAGATTGAAAGACACACTGGCTTTCTGATCCTCGTCACTCTTGCCCGTCCAGTATGACAACCACAAATCACTGAGGATCTGGAAGGCTTGCCACACACACTGCACGAGTATTAAGAAGACGACGACTTCATACCGCCGATGGCGGTGAAGTAGGCCCGGAACACACGGCTTGACACACGCCCGTCATGGCGTGTCTCCTCTTGAACGAGCGTTCCTATGATGTTTCCATCCTTGTCGCCGACGAACGAATCCACCGAGCGGGTGCTCAGGGGCGAGAAACCTTCGATGATGGCGCGCTCCGGAGCATACTGCTCCATTGCAGATGACGTCTCGCCAGAGGCTGCAATTGGTTGCAGTTTCTTCGCAGCAGGAAGAACCAAATGCCCTCGTGCGCCGACGAGCGGCGACACAGGCGGAAGTGGAAGTTCTTGACGGTCCAAATTGCGGGAGTGAGTCAAAACACCGTCGACGACACGAATGGCCATGTCCACGAACTTGGACGTGATGATCTCAGGATTGTGTGTCACGAGGATACGAGTCTTGTTTTGAAGCAGACCCAGAAAGCACTTGGTAAAGATCTCGTTCTGCACGATCGCATCGACAGCAGCAAGGGGCGAGTCGAATAGAAAGATATCAGCGTCGCTGTAGCACGCACGGGCAAGACTAATGCGTGCCTTCTGGCCACCAGACACGTTGAGCCCCTTTTGACCAATCTCGGTTTGGTCGCGAGCCCGGAACATGTCTAAATCTTTTGAGAGTCCACATGCCTCGATGACTTTCCAGTACTTCTTTTTGTCGAACGACCGACCAAATAGGATATTCTCTCGAATTGTGAGATTCTGAATCCATGGCTGCTGGGAGCAATAAGCAACCGAGCCTCCCACATACACCGAGCCTTGGTGCTTTCGCATATCGCCGAGCAGTGCAGAACACAAACTCGACTTCCCGCTGCCAACACGGCCGTGCACAACGACGAATTCCCCTCGCTTGATGTGCAGATTCATGCCATTAAAGAGTGGCTCGCTCTTGGCGTCCCAGCTGAATGTTGCCGAGTCAACGGCGACGACAATGTTCTTGGGATTCATAGCGTGTTACCAGGTTCAGATTCTCACGACCTGCTACGGCATGGGCGTCCACCTCGGCCAGATCAATGAACTCCATCAGACGCTTGACCGAGATCCCCGCCTGGATCACGCCTGTAATGATGCGTGGAAGTGAACGCAGGGGCTCCTGAATGAGGCGGAAAAGCGATAGCGCCGTGAAGACCTTGGCCGCGGTCAACGTCTGCTTTAGAACCAGAGCGTACACCGCGAACGTCGTCGTCGACACGAACACAGGAGCACCCCAAAGAGCGAAGATGTTCATCGCACCGATAAGAAGCAGTTTCCAGACGACACCCAGCTCCCTCTCGCGAACTTCCTTGACTTTAGCTGCAAATTTCCTTTCCCAGGCGTTCAGTTTGACGATCTGCATGGCGGAGAAGAGCTCGTTAATGACCTTTATTCGCTCGTCCTTGATGCGCATGACGCTCTGGAACGTGCGGGCCTGTGCGCGAGCGAGCGCGTTGTTGACGAGCAAGACGACGAAGATGACGCCGAGACCTGCGAAGGTTGCGAGCCCGACGATGTTGAAAAGCATGAAGAGCGCGATAGTGATCTCCAAAGGCAGCACCCACATTTCGTGGAAGAAGTACGCAGCCGAGAGAATGTTCTGGACGTCGGTGGTATAGATGTTGACAATGTCGCCGGTGCTCTTGAGCGTCCGAGCCTCCGAACTGAGGCGCAACGACTTCTGGAACACGATGCTCTTGAGCGCCGACGAGAAGCGCACGGCGATGACCTGCGTCTCGGCGTACACGTACGCGAAGAGAAGCGCCTTGAGAATCCTCGTGGCGAAGAGCATGGCGAGCCAGAAGACGAGCTCAGCCATGTCTATCTGCGCCTGGCCGACGAGGTCCACGACATGGAAGAGAACGTACGGCCCGAAGAGATCGCACCCGTAAGCCGCCGCGAGCAGCACGCCGATGGAGAGGTAGCGCACGCCGTACGAGCGCAGGAACGCGCGCAGGAGCGAATTGGTGGCGAGCCAGTTGTGCTGAAGCAGGTTGGCAGCCGGCTCACACTGGTTCGGCTCAGCGAGCTCCCAGACGTCGCCGAGGTTGAGCTGCCGATGGTTGCCGGTCTCGAGCACCGGGCCCACCCACGAGATGAAGAGCCGCGCGAGCCACGAGGCGCGCTCCTGCGGGGGCTGGTACCAGCCGCGGCGCGCGGGCGAGAGCAGCGGCGCGTCCTCGCCCCGACGGAACGACCCGAAGAGCATGGCGGAGAGTGGCTCTGGCGCCGCACCTCACTCAACCCAGGAGGAGGATGCTTCGATAAATCTCTCTCGGCGGATCCGCTCTTCAAGTGCGTCCACCAATCCGCGGCGGCGATGGGCGGAGCGGATCCGCCGGGCGTAGGGGCGGGCGCGCGGATTTGCCCGGCGCCAGCTGGCGAGCGCCAGCGCCCCAGCTGGTGCAGGGAGTGTGTGGATTGTGTAGAGAGGCGGTCGCCCTGTCGCTCCGCTACACACCTGCACCTCGGCGGCGGCATTGACTGACTATCGTCGCCATGACGCCGGCTCACTTGCGGACCATGCTCCTGCGCCGGCGCCTGGAGGAGAGCGACGGCAGCGCCTCCGCCGACGACGGCTACACGCACGAGCAGGTCGTGGCGCTGCGCGTCAGCGGGTGGCTCGCGCTCTCGCTCTACGCCATGCTCGCGCTCGCCATCCTCTATATGACCGTGCGCCACTTGCGCTACGCCTCGACGCGACGCAAGCGCATCTTCCACGTGCTGCTGCTCATCTCGGTGCTCTTTAGCCTGCCCGACCCGCTCGGCTGGCTGCTCTGGCCCGACTCGGAATCCTGGGTCTACACGTATCCGCTGCGCGTCTACTCGCTGCTGCTCCAGTCCGTCTGCAAGTCCATCATCTCCATTGGCTGGTCCGAGGTCGTCTCGGCCGGCCAGTCCTACGAACGCCGACGCGTCACCTACGTCGTCATGGTCTTCAACAGTATCCTCCTCCTATGGGCCATCAGTGTGCCCATCCTGCTCGCCAAGTACCCGAACAACGTCGAAGGGCAGTACGACTTCATGAACAGCACCCTGCGTGGCGTTGTCACCTACTCGGGCGTCGGCGTCATCTTCGTGTACGGCCTCATTCTCACGTTCCAGGGTATGCGCCTCCGTCGGCGACTACTGCAGGCCAAAGGAACGGTGCCCACGGGAAGCGTCGAGAAATCGCTCAGCCAGCTAATGCTCACGGTCTACGTGATCGTCTTCTCCGACGTCATGCGCATTGGCTCGCTTGTGCTCAACGAGGTCGGATACGAGATGTCCATGACGACGTATCTCGTCTGCAACAACCTCGTGCCGAACATCTTCCCCGACATTTGCATGCTCTACCTCATGCGGCGCGTCGGGAGGAAGAATTCTGACGCTCCCGTCCACAAGCCCGACGTCGTTCGCCGGTTTCCCTCGCGTGGCGCAGACACGACCCTCTCGCGGTACATGATCGACGATCGGGAGTCAGATCTCCAGAATGCTCCTGTGCTCGGAATGTCCAAGTTCACGCTGCCTGCCAGTCGCATCGCAAGTATCGACCGCGTGGACCTCGACCCGAGCGACCACCACCGCCACCCATACGCCTCACAGCAGCACGTGGAGACCTCACACCACCACGTCGACTCGCGCGGCTCGCAGACTTCCTCTCGGTCCCCGACGTCCCATTGGGTGCGCGAGTGAGTGTCTTGAGAGGCTACTTGTTGTGCCGTTTCTTCATCTCTGTCCGTCGTCTCCAGTCACGTATCTGTTTCCAGCTAGAATTATCGTTTGTTGCGTCCGCCCGTCCAGGTAGAATAGTAGTTAGCCCCCCCACCTTCCATCCACGTCGCAGCGCACGAAGCTCGACAGAGTCAATTAACTTATTCAACATGGTCTACTTCCATTGAAAGAATTGTTTCTCTTTGTCTTTGAGCTGGTGGACCTTGCTCTGGAGGGTGCGACGTTGGAGCATGAGTCGTCCGAGAGCGTCGAGCTGCACATCACATCGTAGTGACAGCTTGGGATGGCCGTGCTTGATCAAGTCGGCGTGCATGGTGCTGAAGAGCACGTCCGGCATTTCAATCACGGCCTCAAAGGTAGCCATGCGCACTTTGGGCGAATGTGGAGGCGACGGCGTGGCTCTTGTCGGCGGCATAGCCGGAACCGTGGTCGCCTGGCTGGTGATCGATAAGGCTCCGTTGCGAGATTCCGAGATTGACAATTCTCCTGGAGGATCAGACAATACAGGGGATATTCCTGTAGACGCTTGAGGCAAGAGTGGTGGGGCTGTCGAGACGATATCTGCAACACGGAGAGTCGTCTGTCCAATGCGACGATTTTTTCCGAGGAGTTCCCAGTCGTAGACTCGAACTAGTAGTGTATCGTCTAGCGATCGCAACGAGAGCTCAAAAGTCTCCGTCCAAGATGGAGAGCGGTTCTTCTTTATGACAGAAGTGTTGACGGGCTTTTCATTCTTCCGCTTGATGTCCTTTCTTTCACTTTCATTTTCAGCGTCATTGTGGGTAACCTGAAGCTGGAGAAAAGTGTCCACTGCCTTCGTGAGCGCATCCATCACTGGAAGAATGTTGATGCTGCCGACCTCAACAACAAGCTTCCCTACAGAGGCCTCCACAGCTCTCAAGTCCACGATCTGCCGCTGCAACTGGAGGCATTTCAGCTGCAAATCGACAAGCTCGTCCAAAATCTCCTCGGCAGCGTCCTCTTCGGCTTTGTTTCCTGTGATAACGTAGAGGTGGACACCATTAAGGAAAACGCGACCGGCCGGAAGTCCGTCGCGTATGGAGTCAGGGATTCGGTCGAGATTGTTGATGAATTTGCTTTCAAGAAACTTTTGCCGTAGACTGAACCAGCGCAAGTGTTTGAGTCGCGCACGGTCATGTTGGTCATGCACGTTGGCCACGAGGCCTACGATGCAGAATCCAGCAAATACAACGAGTAGTCTTGTTTCGAGTGCGAGACGGTCAGCCTCAGCAGTGGCACCGGAGGCGACATCACTCAAAACCATGAAGTTCTTGACGTCGTTCAGCCCTTCTGGAGTCCCTTCACACAAATACAGCACTGCCATCATAGCGCCGTGGATCCACGAGCTGAACGCAAGAAATCGAAGATAGGTCGCCCAGCTTCCAATTGAACTTTTTTGTGACGGGAACGGCCGTTGGGTGAGTTCACACAGCTTGAACGCATCCACGCGGATCTGAACGATGGCGACAGCCCACGCGAGTAGCGTAACGAGCGGCGATAGAGCAGCAAACCAAGCTACAAAGCCGAAGGAGATCATCACCTGTGCGAAGTCAAACATAACGCCCTCGTAAGCATCAAGGCCGAGCTCGGCATTATCTGTTGACACAGCAGGAGACCGAAGCAGTTGAGTGTGGTCATCGGTATTATTGTTGACAGAGGTGCACCACAAGTATATGCGACGAAGCAACCACGACCGAGCACAACTGAAAATGGAACTTCGCAGCTCCCACACGGACATGATGAGATCGATACTGAGCATAGTCATCAACAAGTGACCAGCCGATTCACGATCCGCGGAAGATGATTCAGACACAAACGGTAGGACAAATGTCTGGAGCCAAAGGAAACCAAACATGTTGACAGTCTGTACTACTGCGACTATGCGAACAAGGATGAGGTGATGGCGGATTGCTACGAGAGACACCACTGGGACTTACATTTCAGTGTGAGATTGATATCGTACTCTTGCTGCGTTCGGTAGTTTTCCCACTCGTTAAGCGACTTGGACACAACGGCAATCGGTCCACTCAGTAGCTTGGTGACGATCGAGATCCCTACACTGGAGACAACAACGCTTGACGCAGATATCGCAGCATAGAAAGAAGAAGTGAGGACAAAGTAATCACTACACAACAGCCCAGCACTGATCGCGAGAAGCAGGGACCACGAGGTAATTTGCTGAAGCTGACGACGCCGAGGGGAGTAGAACGGTTCGAGGCGGTGTGTGATCGCGCTAACCACCATCTCTCCGCGAAATTATGGCCGCACAACACCAGTAGCTTGGATGTAGTCGACACCCCACTTACAAGCATACACCTTCTCCTTGATCTCCCATTTGCGTATGAACACGTGGACAAAAGCCGTGTTGACAATAGAGAACGCAACATAGTAATAATTGGGATGAACACCACCCCAGACGTCACTCGCACGGAGCAGAGCCGCTACAGTGGCTGATACGCAGTGCCACTGAAGCGCTTGAGCGTAGAAGGATGTGTACGCACAATCTATCGTACACGAGTGTCAGTTGAGAATGCATCGGCCTGATGTCTCTAAGTATCACTTACACAGAGCAAGTTCCTCGCCAAAATAATTGCGGATATGGGGGATCGGCTGAAAGTGAAACAGGTGCGAGACACGAACGAGTCCTTGTCTGTACAGCCTCACCGGGCTGGCTAGAGATCCCCACTGCACTCGGAGGATATCGATAGATGTGTCAATTGCGTCAGTGTGATGCGTGTGAAGGCAGAAGTGGTGAGCCAAAAGTCGTTTCTCTACCAGCGCGTCGCAGTCGAACTCCGCATCGATTATGGCCTTCGTGAGTCGAATCTTATCAACAACTCGAAATGGTGTCGTGTCGTCTACGGCACCATCAATCTGCCGGTACAAGTACCGAAGTGAGGCTCGATTCTTAAATGGGAGGTACGTTGTTGTCAATGGCGACTGTTGTGGCTGGTTGATTATCTTTGCAACCTCGGGGTCGAGGCATCGCCGTAATGCGTGGATCCGACGAGACCACATCCCAGCGTCTTCCCGGTCGGAGGTGTTGTCGAAGATCTGCGCCTCCTCTGTAGAGATTTTCCCGGCAAGGAACATGCGGTACAGCTCTTCCTGGGCATCAGCCTTGCTCCACTGATACGATTCGTTGCTCGCTCGTGTTGGGTCCGAGGACCAGTATCTTTCGCCTGGATCGATCTCGCTCATGATCGCCACTCGCATTCGAAGCCTGTCAGCCGTCTTCGACAATAATGCGATCGAAGGGCGAAAGCTGATTATTAAGGATTGCTGGTCATTCGATAGTGATGTCTGTAGAAAGAGGTCAGGGATTCCGTCAAAGCGCTGCACGATCAGTTCTCGAACGAGTTCTTGAAAGTAAAAGAGAGGGATGGTGTCGTGCGTGGTCGGGGGTGGGGTTCGGAACTTTGCCATCCACGCTTCGCGGAACTCACCCACCACTCGAGCTTCTCGCTCTTTGCCGCCACCAGTGACTGAGCGAAGCGTTGCCAGAGCATCAGTGTAGGATATGCGCTCGTGGTTAGCTTCGCCATGGCGCGAGGGGTCGGAGTCACTTGGCTTAGTGTTGGGGAACACTAGAGTGTAAAAGTAGTCGTTGCCACGGCTGCATGCACGAGGAGAGGCTACAGGGCTTGCTATGGGCACTCCGACAGAGTGATACGCCATGGCACGTGACTTGGAGATCTTTGCTCTCCCTCTTTGATGCGACGTTTCAAGATCTTTTACCTAACGGATCAAGTTAACCTCACTCATTCGGTAATGACATGGCATGGCAACGGCGGATGGGTACCTCGCGCCGCCGACCGGATGTGCATCGCCGATACACCCCGTCTCAGATAGCTTGCAGCGGCCATTTACGGCCTCAGCCACCCGCACGACGAGCCTGCTTGCGGTGCAGGTCCATTGGGGAGAGCACGTCAACTTGGCGGAATGGGCGAGAGAAGTCTTCGCGGATGGGGACGAGAGAGAGTCGCCCAGCACATACGTCGCTCTCCGAACGTTCCGACGCCAAGACGACCAGCAGCCAGCAGACAATGTCAGTAGGAGCGAGAGTCAGACACGCAGCTACGAGCTCCGGAGCTCTCCTTTCGCGACCACGAGGGTCGCGGAGCGCACGGTACACCCAGTGTGGAATGAGGTCCTGCTCGTGCCGATGCCGATTGAATGGAAGAATCAGCCGGATGCAACTGAGTGGCAGCTTCGTGTTGACCTTGTGTGCCGAGATCAAAGTCAACAGGAAGACTCGTTACTGGCAACTGCCTCACTGCCCGTCGACCAATTGACAAGAGGGAGAGCTCCCAATCACATCCTTGTCAACCTTTCGCGTGAGCAACCGTCGCCATCGGCACAGCTGTATCTCTCGACATTCGAAATCTGCCATCACGATGATTGTGACGATGTTACGGAAGTCCTTATCCATGACATTGGCGGATTCAAGGTAGAAGAACCGTCAGTTGAGGCGGTTGTCGTGGTGACTACAGCTCCTGCACAAAAATTCTCTTCGATAACAGACCTATTCCGGCCTTTGCAGATGCTTCAAACGCACCATTCCGACCACAGCACGTGGATATCCCCTGTCGGGAGATTCAGCTGGAGAGAAGGTCTGAGTCGATGTAGGATCCAGTTAGAATTCCCAATGACGTTCGTTCAGAGACATGGAACCATAGGCACGGAAGTCGTGCCGCTGATGCAACATCTGCGCGCGTACGCATGCAAGTTTCAGTCCTCAAGAATTCCCCACAGAGAGTCGACTATCGATGTAGCTGGGTCAGGCGTGATCGATTTACTTGCGATTCCCCAAAATGGACAGGCCGTTCCATTTGAGGTGTCACTCGAAGCCATTGACTTCAGCGGTGAACAGGGAGCTCTCAAATTGAACACGACGATTAGGAGATGGGACACTCGCTCGTGGACATTATTTCTATCGGCTACTGCCAGCAGAAGGGTGGTCACAACAAATCGACGGCATCAGAGGCGAACTGTACTGCAATCACTGAAGTGGACCGGAGCAATTTGTCGAGGTCTAAATCGTTACCCTGTGTCATCATTTTGTGATGAAGCTGGATTGAGTGGTGTACTGGGAAGATATTTGGCCGCCTCAAGCTGCAATGGCGAACCCAGTAGTCCACGTATGGCTGATGATCACTCGGCGAATCAAGAACAAGCCGTTCGAGCAGCTTCGGAGCATCTATCTAACCAACATATCCAGTTGTTGCAGCAAGAAGTAACGGCAAAACAAGCACTGATTCAAAAGGTAATTGTGATTTTCTCCTCACGCATTCACCTAGCTGATCGTGTCCTGCAACTGATAGCTGCAGAAAGAAATCGGCATCAAAACCAAAGGATTGGAGATGTGCGGTGCTGAGCTTGTGATTGCCAGGGTGAGTTTGAAGTAGGTATGCCTCCCAGACCTTCCGAATAACCAACTACATATTCTGCAGAAAGCACTTGGTGAACAGGGAGAAATGATAGCTCAATTGCGGGCCAAACTAGACGAGATGGAGGATCGCGATGCAGGACAAACCCGCGCAATTCTGGCTGCTTCGGAGGGCGTGACTGGTTTGAGGTTGGACTCCCAAGGCGCTAAGCGCTTGAATATGCTCATCTTCAAGTACAAAGAGCTGGACCGGACGCACCGAGCAACACTGGCGGACCTGGAGAGTGCAAAAAAATCATTGGTCGCCGCGGATCAACTTGAGGTGTGAGTTCAGACCGAACTCAAACATCGAAACATGCTAATTGTGGCTGTGAAGCGCAAGTATTCGGACCTGGAGCAAGCCCATATTATCCAAGCAGCACTTGTGCAGAAACTGCAGAAAGACAAGTCAAGAGCAGCTGAGCTACAGGTATGAGAGTGAGTGGACGCGCTCGTGACAGAGAAGCTCATCCCCGACTGTTTCTGCAGCGCACGATCCGAGTACAAGAGAAGGTCATAGGCCGGTTGGAGGATGCGGCTACACATTATTCACTCCATAGCCAATCTTCTGCGGGATCAGGCCCCTCTCATGCAAACCCTGACTCGAAATCCGAGGGCGTACGTATCCAAGTGCTTGAACACCAACTCGAGTCGAACGCGAAGTCAGCAGCCACTGAGATCGGCCGCTTAAAGATGCGCATACTCGAGCTTGAAGCTCAGATCAGTCTCAGTTGTAGCGCCCAAGGATCCCACGGGAAGTCACAATGAACCAATTTTGTCAGTCTTTGTGGGATATGGTTTCGAACACTCAGTCTTTGTATCGTGGGGCTTTAACGCCGAGTCCCGCAACAAAGCCTTCCTCTGCCAGCAAGCGATCCTCGTGTAAGAACCGAGTGTATCCCGAGTACACTATCGGGGGTTTTACCTTCTTTGCGCCCTTCGAACGATCGTGCACGGTCGTGCTTCTGCATCCCCTTTTCGTGGAAGCCCAAGTTGTCGAGCTCTTCCTCCTGCATCAGACCCCTACCGGAAGCGTCAACCCACGGCAAGCACACAGACAGCGGTTCAATAGACCCACTTATCCATTCGGCACTCGAGGTAGGCCTTGGAGAGGTGCTTGCAATCGATGTGGCTAGCTTTGTTATCCCGCAGGCAGTCAAGGAACTCCTGTCCGTCGTGGTCAACAAACGCCTACGCACTGGCTGAGTGAGGGGCACCCTCACCTTCATCTTGGGTTTGCACTCGCCGTAATGGTCCAGCGGAAAGGACCCTTTCTCCGGCGGGCGCTTGTTCTGCGCAGGGGCGCCAACCGAGTTCATGGTCTCACAAAAAGGAATGCGCTTGAGCCATGACAATCTGAGACTCCAACTCGGCCATCAACCTATGCGACCTGATTGGTTAAAAACTCTCCCACTGTCGGTGGGATCCTGGCTTGTCGGAACGAGCACCATGCTCTCAACTGTGGTGCTCGTGGGCATCGCAGCAGGTGGCACCGTGTTCGTTGGCACGATCCTCCTGGTCTACTTCTTGTTGAGCCATGGTGGCTCCTTTGAGCGAATGAAGCAGGAGGCCATGGGCTTGCCAACTGTGATGGGCGAGCTCAAGCCTCAGCTCTACGACGAGCTCTTGGAACTTGCAAGACGGACGCCTCGCAAGCCGGCACTCCTGGACAAGCCTTTGAATGGTCATCTTGTGACCATTCGTGACTTCGTAGGGAGTAAGGATGCGCCAGAACTCTTCGCGATATCGTGCGGGAAGCCACAGTAAGTGTGCGCCTCACAAATGACGCAAGCGGCGGGATCTTTTGTTGCTCACGACCCAGCGCTTTTCTCGTAGACACGGTATTTACCGCGAGCTTGCGTATGACGCAGATGAGATGGTGTGGCGTCACTTGGACCACGGACCCTTTGCCTCAGAGACAGAATTCCTCACCAAACACTGCGTTGAGCTTCCCGACAATCGCCACTTCGTTATCGTAGGTGTCACCTGGGAGAGTGGAAGTTGCACTCGATGCCAACTCTGACTATCGAACCTAACTGTAGACTCATGCAGAGACAAATCTGCCGATAGGCATGGTCTCGCTTTGCAGCCACTCGCCACTTGATCTTCGCGTAGAAATCAGCAACCTGTGGCTGACTCCAGCTTTCCAGGGTTCAGGCGCCATGGTCGAAGCAGTGTTGCTCATACTTCAGCATCTCTTCCGCCTCAAATATCGCCGCGTTGAGTGGCGTTGTGACGGCCACAATGTACGGGCGCGCCGCGCAGGTCACTCCTTGGGATTCTCGTTCGAGGGTGTTCTACGCAAACACTGTATCGTAAAAGATAGCAACCGAGACACTGTGCTGTTTGCTGTTGTGAATAGTGACTGGCCTGTTGTTGAAGAGCAATTGATATCGAAGGTTGCCAATGCCCTATCAAAGGCAAGCACAAGCGGCACTGAGTTGAAGACTGAGACGAAACCAAAGACGCTATAAACTCTATGCGGCTGGGCATTTACTACTGATGAATCAATCATCTTTTTTCGTGCTAGTAGCACTCGTGACATTCGTTGCTTGAATCAAAGTCTCCACTCCGGGTACTGTGATCAATTCCGTGCTGAACTTCTTTTCTAACGGTTCCAGGCTGCCAGAACGCCGTGCCTTGCGATACGCATCCATATCAACAACGTGGACTTCTGCATGCTCCAGCCAACTCAAAATACGGAAACTTTCCCGAGGGTGGGCAGCAAGCCAGTGGTAAGTGAACCAAACTTGAGCGGAGATGTAGATAGCGATGAGCACATCTAGTGTGTAGTGAAGGCGAGTACCAACGATTGCAAACACCCCCCCGGCAGTCCCCGCGTATACACAGTAGCGCACCATCCACAACACATACGAGTAACGCCGCGTGAACGGAGTGTTGAGCTCAGCACGAACGCAGTACTACATAACCAAATGCGCAGTCAGATATACATCCAGCAACTTCTTGCGCCCACATGGAAGCCTCACCGTGTGGACGATCATCGAGCACAGCATAAGGAAGACAGCATGTCCACTGAAGATCATATCACCGCATGTAATGTGCTGTGAAGGGCGCGTGAGCACTTTCCATGCGCGAACAAACGCTCTAATTGACAGACACCCCTTCGGTTAGTATACACAGAGTTTGGAACACTGTGCGCGACACGTACTTCGGGAAAATCGGCATCGACTTGTAGTTGCCGCGCCCGGATTCGAACTGGGAAATACACATCGGACTGGCGTCCGGCAGCGATGTTACTGCCACGCAGCATGCGCGCATCAGATTGATACAAGCAAAAATGGCACAGAATCGTCGCAGAATTAGGAGACGCTATGCATCACGCGGTAGGGTGAGATGTCGCGCAAACCCTCTCCATTGTCACATGCATCACTTACGCGAGGATGCAAAATCAACAAAATACCAACTGCCGTGCCAACTGCTCCGATGAACTCGTCCGGGAGATCGAACCACTCGATGTAGGTAGTCTGGCCGTAGATCTTGGTCATGACATATTTGAAGAGGTCGTGACCGAGATCCGGGAGCGTCTTGGACCCCGAATCTCGCTTCTCCAGATTGAGGATGACGACGTTGGGAGTTCGCCAGCCAGCAATCACGGCCGCCAATGCATTCAAGTACGACGCGACGGAAAAAATGCCGACGGAAAATGCCAACCGCGACAAGTACGCAAAGCTCAGCATCTCGGCGATGAACCCCTGACGACCCGAGTGGTCGATAGCGCGGCCCTTAACATACTGCATTTGCACCTCCAGTTTGGTCTTGCTCTCTTCGACGTAGTCCGAGATGTCCTGGAGGTTCTTCTCGACCTGCGAGCGCAGGCGCACGCCGTGTCTCGCGAAGAGGCTCTGCGCGCTGGCTGCGACGACGCCGACGAAGAGGAGCACGGCCGTGATGAGGATGAGGAAGCCTGACGGGTCGAAGGCCGACACGGGCCGCATTTTGAGCGCGTAGAAGTGCGTGGTGAAGTAGTTGGTCCAGCTCTCCATCGCCGCCGCGTTCTCGATGAAGGGTTTCCGTTCTGTTGCCGGTGGGGGAGCTATCCGGAATGGCGGGCGCCAATTGGCTCAAATGCAGATTGGTCCCACTTCCGCGGAGAAACGTGAAACGTCATCGGACGGAACACGCTCCTCGCACTTAGTCGACCGGATACCGCACTTAGTGGGCCTGGTGTGCCTTGGCGCGCCAATTTGGCGGGAAGTTGGCGAAGATGGAGCCGAAGGAAACGGTGGAGACTGCGCCCCCTGCTGTGCACGCGACCACGCCAGAGATCCGCTGGCACTGTGGGCCGACAGGACTCAACGAGGCGGTGCTCTCCCTCGACTTTCTCCACGAGCCGACGAGCCCAACGACCATCTTAGCCACCGGCGGCGCCGACAAGGAGATCAAGCTCTGGCGCGTTCTGCCGCAGCTCAAGGACAACGACGGGCTCGAATTCATCTTCAGTCTGACTGGCCATGATCGCAGCATCAATTGCGTCCGATTCTCACCCGACGGCCAGTTCTTGGCGTCGGCTAGTGACGACTCGACCATCATTGTTTGGACCAAACCCAAGACCGCCCCGGAGGACTGGAGCTGGGACAAGGTCTCGTCATTTAGCGACATCTCGCGAACGCTACTTGCGTGCGGTCACAAGGGCGATATCACAGACCTGTGTTGGTCCCCTGACTCAGTGCACTTGTGTTCCGGCTCAGTTGATAACTGCTCTGTCATTTGGAATGTCGAGAAGGGTGAAGTAGCGGAGAGGCGCAAGGACCACACTCAGTACGTCCAAGGAGTAGCGTGGGACCCCCTTGGTGAGTATCTCGTCACTGAGGGCAATGACCGTACGTGCCGTGTGTATTCGCTCGTGGGCTTCGACGAAATCAGCCGCCAGAGTAATGCCAAAAAGCAAGTGCGCAAGTGCACGAACATGCTTACCATTAAGACACGTGATTTTCCTGCCCTACAGTCGACTGCAGACCCTAACAACACGAGCTCGGTCAAGGAGGTTAAAGTGGACGAAGGGGTGACGAAAGGACCACCCAAGCATCGAATGTTTCTGGACGACACTTGTCCAGTTTTCGCAAGGCGGCTGTCATGGACTCCTTGTGGGAGCTATTTGTTGGCACCAACTGGCGTCTTTCGCTCGTTCGAATCGTCTGCAGCCGTAAATACTGTGTACGCGTTCGCTCGGGGAAACATGAGCTCCCCGACGCTGCACTTCCCAGGCCAGGAAAAAGCGTCACTTGGCGTCCGATGTAATCCACTTCTCTATAAACTACGAAGCGAAGATACCGCCTACAACTTCTGCGGTACTCCGAACCGAACGATTTTTGCTGTGATCACTCTCAACGCGGTCATTATTTACGATTCCCAGGTCTGAGAGGCAAGCTTGTTGTCTTTCTTTCGTGTAGCTCACTATATTTGACATGTTATTCAGCAACGCCACCCGCTCTGCACGATCAAGAACCTCCACTACGCCGATCTTACCGACGCAACATGGTCTGAAAATGGACAGATCTTGAGTGTGTCTTCCATGGACGGCTACATCTCATTCATTCGATTTGCCGACGGATTTTTTGGCACAGCTTTACCTCGTGATGGTAAATGTGGCAAGTATCTGTGATCATTCTGACTTGGGAACTGATATGTGGCCATTTCATCAGAACTACGCCGCATGAATGAGGCTTCGAGTCGTGCTATGTTCACTGTTACCAAAGCCACGAAGAAAAAGATGAAGCCGCAGATAGTTGCATCAAGCATGGATGGTGCTGTGGCAACAAAGTCCCCTGCACCAGTCAAGAAACAGCCACCATCGATAACTTCGCCTCTCCTACAAGCGTTTAAGAAACGTGGCTCTACGGCACTCGGGCACGATGCTTCTGAGCCTATTGATGTATCTGGCGAGGATGCTCCAGCTGTGGTGAACACCCTACAGGTCCGCAAGAAGCGAAAGATCGCCCCCACGCTCGTGACGGAGTCTGGCTCGCCTTCTGGCAGCAACGAGACTGCAGCTCCCATCGACCTGACCGAAGGCGATTCACCAATTAAGAGACCCGACTGTAGCCCTGATCAAATCGTCCACGATGAAGCTTAATTGGACTTCTTTGAGTGCACCAACAAGGCCACTTATCTCGGTACCTAAAGCCCACCCTTGTCTCCTCCGGGGAGCTCGAACGCCTTTATGGTCTTGAAAGCAAGGAAGTATCCATAAGCTGCGCCAAGTCCGCCGAGGATCAGTATGTAGAACCAGTGCAACACCGAGTGGCTCTCCGGCGCCGACAACTGGGCGCGCACCAACGCGAGCGCTTGCAGCGAGAAGCAGATGCAGTAGGCTTGGCAAAACGTGCGCCGGATCAAAGCATCGCTCACGAGACGTGTGCGCCACACAAGCCACCCCTGCGCTAATGTCAGAGCACCTGGGAAGAGAGCCGACGGTTAGGAGGCGGGTCCGTGGCAACATTGCTTGCGGCACGCACCGTAAAGCCGGATAAACTCGTGGGCGAAGTGCGTGTTGTTCGCGTCACCGAGAATCGGGGACAGTTGCGAGTGCGGCGTGAAGAAGCAAAGTGTGCCCGTCACAATGGCGATGGCGGCGTGCACCGTGAAGAGCTGGTCCAGTTGCCGGCGCACCGCCTGCATGGCTGTTGTTGAGATTGACACGTATGAGACCGGATTCAGTTGAATATTACGGCTCCAGAGCACTTCTTGTTGTTATCCCTATAGTGTTGTCGGCCCCGTGTTGTATAGGAAGTAATAAACCCCTCGACTTCACTGTTGTTTTCCGATGTAATAATTACATCGGAAAAATTATGTCGCACTGTAGAATTATTCTACAGTGCGACATAATTGTTGCGGTCTTTCGGAGGTCGATGATTATGCAGCGTAATCTATCCGACGTGAAAGTGAGAGACTTTGGACGCAACGACATCTATTTAAATTCACTTTCGGTATGCAGTCTAGCCCACGCTGAAATAGTGGCAGACTGGCACTACAGAGACGAGCTCGATACTCTCACACTCTGTGCACACAACAGCGCATCAAAAGAACAACTGACGCAATGGCTGCCCATTCGGAGCGATCGGTTCGAGACGATTTGGTCGGGCTTGCTGCGCTCTTGTTTCAGTCAGGTGATACGTCTCACCGAGGTATTGGGCATCCATGTTGACAACCGGAAACGCCACCTGCGCAGCAGCTTGCAGGAAGTCATCTACCTGGAGGATGACGAGCCGCCCATAAATGGCGCCGTACTGTTCCACGGTATTTGGCGCCAGTAACACCC